>APFE030836477.1:223083-314344 GCA_000404065.3 Pinus taeda
TTTCAAATTACAAATTTGATGATGAAGAAAAGTTATCTTAAATAGTGTGCTTTTTCATTGAGAAATTTGATGTTTGGGATTAACAATGTATTTATTATCAATTAAGTTTTATATTGTTGAAAATGTGTGAAATGTTCATCCCAAACATCAAAGGTCCAAATACCAAAAACATTTTTTCTGCATTATTTGATGTATCAATTTTAACATTATAAATTTTAACAACTCTTATTGTCAACTAAATTTACCAATAGATAAAATGAAACAATAAAATAATATAGATTAAAAAAAGGCATTTTGCCATATGAGTCATCGTTCTCTTGAGTTCAATGTTGCCTTGACATAATGCTTAGTTTCCTTTTGTGGGTAAACAAACCATATCTGCTAATTTGTATATATGGCACATTACCTTATGTGGGCTCTTCCACGAAGCCATGGCATCTTGGGCATTTAAAGTTACCAAATGTATATAATTCCAACTTCAAACCAAGCACATCTGTGTGGGTACACTATTAATCGAAACACCTAAAGTGTTAGACCAGAGCATACATAACACACACTGGATTTATACTCAGAGACTTAGACGGCAATAGCAGAGCATAATTCATAGAGACAGACAAATGGAGAAACAACAAGATTACTTAGTCAGAAACAACAGAATAGATAAAACAATCACTGGAAAATAGAAATCACTTTGCATTACATAATAGGCTTGGGCCTTGGCTTGCTTTCCTTGGCTAGAGAAATTACAAATTTATAGAGGCAAAAGAAGAATCTAGAATCCTGAATGTGATTTAGGTGGAGATCTGGAATGATCTAGAAACGACTAGCAGTGTAGGAGGATCTAGAATCCTGGAGATCTAGAAAAATCTAATCTAGAAGGATCTAGAATACTGCGTGAATTTGACTTCACACTTAACATTCTTCCACTTGAAGCCAAATAAGAGTCATCAAGTCACACTGAATTCTACCATGCCTCTACATAACTCATGTTTATTTCGTGGTAGAATCTTAGTGAGCATATCAGCAGGGTTCCTATCTGAATGGATCTTTTCCAAGGATAATTGTTCTTCCTCCAACACATGCCGAATCTAACGGTACCTTAAGTCCATGTGCTTGGTTTTTGAATGAAATGTTGGGTTTTTCTCCAAGTGAATGGCAGACTGACTATCACAATATAACACATACTTGTCCTGCTTTATTCCTATCTCTCCTAGGAATCGCTGCATCCACAACATCCCTTTACAAGCTTCTGTTGCAGCTATGTACTTTGCTTTTGTTGTAGAGAGGGCTACTATTCTTTGTAGCCTTGACACCCAAGATATTGCTACACCTGCAAATGTATACAAACAACCTGTAGTGGACTTTCTGGTATCCATATCTCCAGCCATATCTGCATCTGTAAATCCTTCAAGCACAGACTCATCATTACCAAAGCATAAACAATAATGACTAGTACCCTTGAGATACCTTAAAATCCATTTCACTGCTTGCCAATGTTGTTTGCCTGGATTGGTAAGGAACCTGCTCACTACTCCCACTGAATATGCAATGTCTGGTTGTTTGCATACCTTGGCATACATTAAATACTACCAACTGCTGAAGCATAAGGAATTCTGCTCATCTCTTCTTTCTCCTTGTCTTTACTAGGACATAATTCAATACTCAGCTTGAACTGGGCTACAAGGGGTGTACCAACTGGCTTGGCATCCTTCATATTAAACTTGTCAAGCACCTTCTTGATATATTTTTCTTGTGATAGCCACAACCTTTTGTTTTTCCTGCCACACATAGTCCGCATGCCCAATATCTGTTATGCTAGTCCCCAATCGTTCATTGCAAATTTGCTACCCAAATCTTTCTTCAACCTATTGATCTTATTCTTATCATGCCGAACAATCAATATGTCCTCCACATATAACAATAATATGATATATTTTCCTTGATCATACCTCTTGATATAGACACAATGGTCAACTTCCAACCTCTCAGAACCATGTTCCAACATGAATGAATCAAATTTCTTATACCATTGTCGAGGTGCCTGTTTCAACCCATAGAGACTCTTCTTCAACCTACAAACAGGGCCTTCTTTGCCTTTTTCTATGAAGCCTTTTGCCTGCTCCATATAAATTTCTTCCTCCAATTCACCATGAAAGAATGCAGTTTCTACATCTAATTGTTCACATTCTAGGTCTAAATTAGCAACTAGACCAAGAATTACTTTGATGGATGACATTTTAACAACAGGTGAGAAAATTTTAGTGAAGTCAATACCTTCTTTTTGGGAAAAACATTTCACCACCAGTCTTGCGTTATACCTCTCCTTCTTTTTGTCACCCTCATGCTTAATCCTGTACACCCATTTGTTTTGTAGAGCCTTTCTTCCCTTTGGGAGGTTTACCAACTCCCAAGTTTTATTTTCCTACAAAGAGTTCATTTCTTCTTCTATTGCTTTCTTCCATTCTTTACTGTGCTCGTCTTTACAAGCTTCTTGAAAACAATTAGGTTCACCTTCATTAGTCAACAAAATATAGTTTGAAGGAGGATACCTTTGTGAAGGCTTATGAGGTCTAGAAGATTAGCGAACCAACTGTGGTGGTGCATTATCAGGTTGAATCTCCCATAAAGGTTCCTACAAGATTCCTTCTTCTTCTTGTTCATTATTTTCCACTTGTTGTTCTTCATGCTCCTAAATTTGTTGTTCATTTTCTTGTATTGGTGGTATATTTTCCTGCTACCCTTCAAACCTGTCAATAACCTTATTGACCTCCAACTCACCTATAGTCCTCTTGAACATTTCTAATAATTTTATGTTTGACTGGATCCCATAGACGATAACCAAAATTTTCATCTGCATATCCCAAAAAAATTGCATTTCATAGATTTATCATCTAGCTTAGTTCTATTTTCTTTGGGAATATGTACGAATGCTTCACATCCAAAGATTTTCAAGTGAGAATAATTCAAATTCTTACCAGTCCAAAGTTCTTCAGTGATACCGCAATCCAAGGTTGTAGTTGGAGATCTATTTATGAGGCAACAAGTGGTCCTGACTACTTCAGCCCAAAAATTCTTCTCCAAATCGGAATTGAACAACATACTTCACACCTTTTCCATAATGGTGTGATTCATCCTTTCTGCGACACCATTTTGTTGAGGAGTACCAGGCACAATCTTCTTATACTTTATGCCAAACTTGTTACAATATTCCTTAAATGCATTTGAGCAATATTCTCCACCATTATCTGTTCTTAAACACTTCAGCAATTTGTTAGTCTCTCTTTCAACAGCAGCATGAAATTTTTTAAATATTCCAAACACTTCACTTTTATTTTTCATAGTATATGCCCAAACCTTCCTGGATGCTTCATCTATAAATGTTACAAAATATGATGATCCTCCTAATGATTTGATGTTAACAGGCCCAAACACATCAGAATGTACCAATTCTAACACATTTTTCTTTCTGTCATGGCCACCTCTAAGGAATGAAACCATTCTTTGTCTACCATATATACAATGCTCACAAAGATTAAGATTTTAGGATTTCAAACTTGGCAATAAATTTTTACGAACAAGGATTTTTAAGCCCTTCTCGCTCATGTGACCCAAACGCTTATGCCACATATTTGCTGAATTTCCTTCTTTTGTTATAGCAGCCAAATATGATTTTCCTATCAATGTCTTCAATGTGTATAATGTTCCTGTCTCGGGGCTTTTTGCCACGACCAATGCACCTTTGCTAATTTTCCAGCCTCATTTTCCAAAGCTTGTCGAATAGCCTTCATCATCCAGTCGTCCCATAGAGATTAAAGTCATGCACATTTCTGGTACATGCATGACTTGTTTCAACAATATATCTTGTCCATCTTTCATCTTGATCTGGACATCTCCCACTCCAACAATACTGCAAAAATTATTATTCCCCAAATGCACTCTACCATAATCATCGGGATTATATGAAACAAAACTATCTTTGCATGGGGTTATATGGTGAGATACCCCAGAGTCAAGGATCCAACCAAAGCCACTGTTAGATATATATACACATGCATCCTCTACTGAAACAATAAACAACACATCACCATTTGTGGCTACAGCAGTAGTCTCGCCTTCATTTGCGCTAGATGACTTGTGATTTGTACTAGACGGTCTCTGATCCTTTTGTCCTTTCTTCCAGAATCGACATGCTTACTTCATGTGCCCGGGTTTGCCAAGTAGATGATCTTTCCACTCCTTGATTTTGATCAGTCTCTCAATCTTGATCGCCCTTGCCGGCCTCGATCCATTCTCCTACCATGATCAGTTAGAGCTAGAGCCTCTCCTCCCTGGTTTTCCGCAATTGACTTGCGATGTAGCTCCTCATTCATTAAACTACTACTGACATCATCAAACTTTAGGGTCCCTGTAGTTGTTGAAGTGCTCATAGCTACAATTAAATTTTCTCAGCTGTCTGGCATAGAAGACATTATAAATAGCTCTAATTTCATCATCTAAAATGATTGTAACAGAGGCAAGTTGATTAGTTATAATATTAAATGCATTCAAGTGCTTAGCAATTGAAGCACCCTCCTTCATTTTGAGATTATAAAGCTTCTTCATCAAGAACACATTGTTTGATGTTGTGTTCTTCTCATATAGATCATGGACCTTCTTCCATATCCTTCAGCCATCTTTTTGCTGGACACATTGAAATAAAAATTCTTTGCTAAATATTGGTAGATTGTTGCAATCACCTTTCTATCTAACTTATTACACCCTTCATTTGTCATCGATGAGAGTTTCTTTGTTATACCCTCAATCAGAAAATACTGATCCTTTAAAATGAGTATATCCTCCATCTGTGATTTCCATAGGGAAAAATTAGCCCCGCTCAACTTCTCCATATCTGTAAGTTTTGTCTCCATTTTCAATCAAATTCATGCCCCAAAACACAAAAAACTCCACTTAAAAATAAAACTTTATTTATTACTCTTTAAAATTTAGTAATAATGACCTTCCTCCTTCTAAAATACCTTTTTTAGAATTTTTGCTCCTTTTTAAAATATACTTTTCAAAATTCCAACATATAATTATATATGTTTCATAATAAATATAAAAACACATAGAATGTTTTAACCTTTTCACATTTCACAGAAACATATGTTGGTTTGCGAAAAAAACTTGAGGTATACTTGCAAGCTTGACGTAAAAAAAAACTTAAGAACACCACGTTTCAACTCCAATATCCACGGAACTCCACTTTTCAAACTCCAGCAACACATTTCAACATGGATCTACGACCTTGTTTTTCTTGGTGCAACTGCGTTTTAACTCCACTTAAAAATAAAACTTTAATTATTACTCTTTAAAATTTAGTAATAATGGCATTCCTCCTTTTAAAATACCCTTTTCAGAATTGCTCCTTTTTAAAATATACTTTTCAAAATTCCAACATATAATTTATATGTTTTATAATAAATATAAAAACAATATAATGTTTTTAACTTTTCACATTTCACACATAACATATGTTGTATTTTTGTGAAAAAAACTTGAGGTATCCGTGCCAGCTTGAATGTAAAAAAAAACTTACGTTTCAACTCCAATCTCCACGAATCTCCACTTTTCAAAAACTCCTTGCACACATTCAACAGGATTATGACTTGTTTTTCTTGTCGCAACTGCGTTTTAGCTCCACCTAAAAATAAAACTTAATATACTCTTTTAATTTTAAGTAAATATGACATTCCTCTTTTTAAAAAATACCCTTTCACAGAATTGCTCCTTTTAAAATATACTTTTCCAAAAATTCAACATATAATTATATATGTTTTTTTTTTTTTTTCCACTGGAAAAATCGTAATTTTATTCATTATGAGTAAAATTACATGTTGTAGATGCTGTAATAGCATTGTTGTAACAAAACTTGTCCTGCAAAACAGGAGCTAATATCAATCAAACAGTCTATCTATGCTTTCCTACCCTTCTTTTTTTCCACTTTCCGCCAACCTTCATTGTTTGGCGGAGCCGTTACAATAATCATTTGAGCTTCATTTGTGGCAGCCATGAAGTCCTTTTCAGAATCTGTGCTTGTTGGTGAGTAAGCTCGTTTGTTGCCTCCAATTTCCTGTCCGGAGTTTTCATATTGTTGCTGTGGGAAATTTGCATTTGGATCTGTTGCTCCTTCAATCAGATTTCCATGATTCTGTAGGTGGTGTGGATAACTTTCTTTGCTAATTTCTGTATCATTCCTTTCGTCTTCATTTTCTTGTAGAATGCTGGTGGTTTCTGCATTGTTTTCCACTTCTATATCCTCTGCGCTTGTGGCTGTAAACTGCCATCCTTTCTGCTTTGGTGTTTGTCTCCTTCTCCTATCTTTTTTGTTTTGTGGGCATGCACTCTGAAGATGACCTGTATGTCGACATATGCGGCAGCGAAAGGCAGTGTTTTCATAATCCAGTGGTTGTGCCCATTTTTTTCCATTGTGGATAAGAAGGATGTGCTTTGGTAAACCTTGACTGAGGTCTACTTCCACACATATCCTGGCAAATGTGTAGATATCCTTGGATAGGCGATCTTCATCTATTTTTATAAAAGATCCCAGGGTATTGCCTATTCCTTCCAGAACTTTGTAGTGCCAGAAATGTATAGGTAGGTTAAACAATTTTACCCAAACTGGCATTTTGGTGACCACCATGCTGTTTGGATCGAAATCCGGGGACCAAGATTTAACGAAGAGGCCAGCGTTTCCCCAAAACCATGGACCCTCGTTCAAGGCATAATCTTTGTCTTTTATGGTGTCGAATTTGACAATAAAGAATCCCTTTGAGCAGAGGTGGATATCACAGTTTTCTGTCCATATGGAGAAGATCCATTGACGGAGGGCTTCCGGTTTGGGCCAAAATCCATTGAACCTGCATATCACTGCTTTAGTTGAATAATCAGCTTGTATTTCATTTACCTCTGGGATGGAGATTGTTAATGCAGGATTCAGTGTTGTCTGCTCAACAATGTATGTCCCTGGTGCTGTAGCTTGCTGTTCTGGTTTCTTTTGTGGTTCCATCTTCCCTTTGACTGCATCTTTGAAGGAAGCAGGTCCTCTTGAACTTGAGTCGGGGCAACCTCCGCACAATCTTGTGCTGAGACAGATGGTAGAGTCCTTTGCTATACCATATTCCATTAGTTTGTACCCCTCCTGTATTACCTTCCCTGCATAGAGGAGGAGCTGTTTGCATGGTGGTATTCCAGTTTTTTCATGTATCCTCTGTTTGAGGATTTCTGTTGCCTCCCATTTCCCTATTTCAATGCAGATTGTGTTCCCTCCCATGGATTTAATAAAGAGAGGGTTTTTTTTATCTTCAATCGTCTTTTCCAGTGGGTGTATTTCGAGATCTGGCTTGAGTAGGGGTAGATTTGTTCTACAGTGGTCTAGATCTGAGAGCCTATAGCCCGATCTGTGCCCAGAACTGATAAAGAGATTGTTTTTTGTCTCTTCCCGCGCATTCACTGTATATGTTGTTTGATTCTTTAGCTCTTCCCTCGTACTCGGCTCATCTCTCTGTTCCCTGTGTCGATTATGGGATTAAGATCTATGGAGTATTTTCTTGTTATCGCAGGTCCGGTTGCGCTGATTGTCGATCCGCTCTATTCCAGTATGCCATACTGAATATTTCAGGGAGTCCATACCTAGTCTCTCGCCCCAGGTTTGGTCTTCGAAAGATCTGTTTGGGGACTGCCAGAATGTATCAGATCGGGCCCGAATCTTTCCGAAAGGGGTTGGTAGACCAGTCTGCCGGATCAAATTCCTGTAGACACAGGGACTGCTACCTATCCAGAGCGTAATCCAAGAAGGGGGTCTTTTTATAGTGCGTGGATCTAGGTTATGGATCCCGTGGCTCGATCTGAGCTCCATGCCACGGATCCAGTAAAATACTGCCCCATCTGGGCTCAATGGCGTTTGCTCGGGTTGATTTTCAACGAGATCTGTAGCCTGTAGAGACAGATTCGGGTTTTGATGAGCAAAATTTTTGAGAATTCGTTTTCTTACCTCCAGGGTTTTGTCTCCATGGGGTTCTAGTCCTCGGATCTGTATCAGCATACCATTGCATATCAAAGCACGGTGATTGTAGGTCTTCCGCTCTGCTTCCGGATGTGCTTCGCATGCATTTACATTGTTTAATCTGCTGGATGCCAGATCTAATCATTGTTCTGATCTCGAGCTGCCCCAGAAACCCTCTTTTACCTGTGGAGCGTTTGTCAGGTACAAGGTTCTGAACTTTCCCGTCGCCGCTCTCACCGAACTCGCTGCCTCAGGATCGAATCTCGCTGTTTTAATGCCTGTTGCCTCCATCACTCCGCGTCCACCTCTGTAATTTTTCCTAATTATATATGTTTTATAATAAATATAAAAACATATATAACGTTTTAACCTTTTCACATTTCACACATATATATGTTGGTTTGTGAAAAAAAAACTTGAGGTATCCGTGCAAGCTTGATGTAAAAAAAAACTTAACGTTTCAACTCCAATCTCCACTTTTCAAACTCCAGCAACACGTTTCAACATGGATCTACGACCTTATTTTTCTTGCAGCCACTGCCTTTTAGCTCCAGCTTTTCTCAACAATTTTCTGTACAGATCCTTCTACATTTCCAAGGGCAACAACCAACATTTTAATGAAGGTTGCCAAAGCAAGGCGGCACTAAGCCGCTTGCACGGTGGATATTCGAACCTCACTCTGATACCAGTTGTTAGACCAGAGCATACATTACACACAGCGGATTTATAGCGGATTTATACTGAAAGACTTATATGGCAATAACAGAGAATAATTCACAAAGACAAACAAATGAAGAAACAACAAGATTACTTACTCATAAACAATGAAATAGATAAAACAATCACTCGAGAACAGAAATCACTTTGCATTACATAACATGCTTGGCCTTGATTTGCTTTCCCAAATTACAAATTTATAGAGGGGAAGAAGGATCTAGAATCATGTATGTGATTCAGATGGAGATCTAGAATGATTTAGAAACCATTAACAATGTAGGAGGATCTAGAATCCTAAAGATCTAAAAAAATCTAACCTAGAAGGATCTAGGATACTGCATGAATTTGGCTTCATACTTAAGATAAAGCTACACTGCCAACTGCCTCTAAAATACTGCATGAATTTGGCTTCATACTTGAGATAAAGCTACACTGCCAACTACCTTAAAGGCTTAGGCGTCGCATTAAACCGCTATCGACGTGTTTTACATGGTGAATTTTCGATTAGTCTATTTCACGGAAGCTCGAAACAAGATATCAGTGCGCAATTTTTGTAATTTCACCAACTGATCACTGCACCTCGGTGATTTTAGGTATTGCTGAACGTACTCAGACGAGCGAATTATTAAATATATTGCCCTAAGAAAATAAATAGATTTAATTGAATTCCATTTTCATCAGCTTTTTGGATTGTTTCTTCGAGAGTCCGGAGCTTCTTTATAGGAACTAGATCTCCATATAAGTGAAACTTCCTCCGTAGAAGACAGATGTTTTGTCTCATTCTATAACGGCTCCTTAAATGTATACTGGTTCCTTCCTATTCAAGCAACCGAAACACTTACGTGTCACGCCGAATACCGCAAAATATTAAGGACGCTAGTCGTTGGTCGTTGTGTCCACACGCAAGTCACACATTAATGGTTGTGATGAGTCATCCACAGATTTGGTTCTGAATAGCGGGCAATTTCAAGCGTGCCATGGTTATTGAATTTGAGATAATTGGAAGTCTTTATAAATCAATCTCTTGGCTCTAAATTCAGCATGTATATGTGGTTCGTGATTATGGCAGCTCCATTGTATCATATCAGGATCCTTACGCTTCTTCTGTATTCTGCAGTTTTAATGGGAGGCGTAAGGCATTGGATCAGCCGCGTTTTGGGGGTTTTTAAGGAACCTGCTGAAGTTTCGTGGGTAGATCATGGTAAAATGTCAAGCCCTGTTCTTACGGCTCAAAAGCATCCGCGCCGACTGCTGCGGCTGGAAGCCTTTGGTGCGCTACAAGAGGAATTGGGAGAGGAGCTGAAAAACGACGACGCTCTCTGTGCTGTTTGCTTGAGCAAGTTTGCAATAGATGAGAAGGTCCTACTGCTGACTAATTGCTGTCACGTTTACCATGAACTTTGTTTGATGAAATGGTTCGATGTCCAGCAGAAGAGCTGTCCTCTCTGTAGATCTCCCTTAAACACTTATTGAAAGAAAGAAAAACCAGAGAGCATTGGTTTGTTTGACGAAATGGTTCGATGTCGAGCAGAAGAGCTGTCCTCTCTGTAGATCTCCCTTAACCACTTACTGAATGAAAGAAAGAAAAACCAGAGAGCATTGGTATTTATTGGTGCTGTGTTTATAATGAATTAAAGCAATGGTTTAGTATTATTTTCGCTACTTTTTGTTGGTGGATCTTAGTTAATAGTGATAGTTAATCTCAAACAGATGAAAGTTTGCTTTCCATGGAAATTCCTTGAATTCATTTTTTCCATGATTATTTTTAATTAAATGTTAAGTGATGAAATATTTTGAAAATTTAAACATAAAATAAAGTCAATTCAATTTTAACTTATCAAATGTTAAGTGTTGAAATATTTTGAAAATTTGAAACATAAAATAGAGTCAGTTCAATTTTAATTTATTTTATATCCATCAATCTCCTACAATCAAATTATCCAGTACACTCAATGAATCTCATGTATAAATATATAAATGAGCAAATTAAATTCTGATGCATGAATAAAAAAAAAAATAATGTCCTCTCAGCTATCCTTTATGCCGGGTCTCTTGACTTTGAATGAGTCTGAATTATTTTTTCATTTCCATCCTTATCATCTTGCAATGAAGTTTCATTTCAATACAGAATATAGGTATGAAGAGTAAGTATACCTTATGTGACATACGGATGTGGGAAACTGCTTCAATTCTAAAGAGGAGAATATCTCTGAGTACTCAAAATTCAAAATAAGAAATGAACATAGCCCTTTTTACGTTTCAAACCCAAATTACTTTTCACTTTCTTGTTTTATATTTGGAAATCTATATGCCGTATTATTTTTTTTTGGTTATATATCAGTTCTAAATGAATATGAATCTTGTAGTCATGTTGTACAAGTACAGGTATGGTACCTGCTAAATTCTAAACACTATTTCTCCTTATATATATATATATATAATATCGTTTTGCTAATCTATGTTTAAATTTATGAAATTAATGAAATATGTGAGCTTTTTCATATAGGAAATTTAAATCGAAAGTTTATAAATTAAGATATTAATTTTAATTTATATAATAATATATTTATTTGTTGCTAATTTTTGTTAATTTATGAAATTGTTAAATTTAATGAAATTAGGTGAGATTTTTAATATAAGAAAATTTAAATTGAAGTTATAAATTTAAGATATTAATTTTAATTTGTATAATAATATATTTATTTGGAATTTTTTTAATAAAATAATTATGGTCCAAATTGCTCATGATGGAAAAATAATCTCATTCTATACCATCTCAACTTTATTATAAATTGATGAATAATGAAGGAACAATTTCGTTCTACAATATCTCAGCTTTATTATAATATATGAAAGTTAATATTGCAATTATACTTGAAACTATATCTTACCAAAAGATTATGAAACTCTTTTTAAAAAACCTTATATGAAAGGAAAGTAATATTTTATAAAAATGTTTTATAAAACTGTTTTAGAAAGGATAGTTATATTCATAATTATGATAAATTTTGATCATTTATATTTAAAAAAATATAAGTTCTTAAGGGGTGGATTGTTACCAGGAAACTTTCCCAACATATTTGAATATAAAAATGCCTATCATCGAAAAAAAATTATTATGTTTGAAACTTATTTTGTTATGTATAACATTAAAAAGATTAAATTAATAAATCCTAAACACTATTTTTAATTTGTATTAATCTTTTGTAGAAGTTAACAAGTGTTCTAAACTCTATGGTGTTTAAGAAGCTAAGGAACATGGGATGTCCAATACCAAGAAAAAGTTTCACAAGAAAAGTCTTATAAATTAGATTAATTAGCGTATAATTAAATATTTTATGAGTTTAATTTGGGGAAACTAGTTAAGTAAATCATATTAATTGGGGGATGTGGATTTTTCTCTAGCGACATTCAAAACAGTTAATTGAAGACTCAAGGTGATCTTAGCCATGAGTTGAGATGAGATCATGGTCATTAAGAGTGCAATGAGTCATTATAAAAGCAAGTAGAAGGGTTTGGAGAAGACACATAAAGTGAGTTCAAGAAGTTCGACTTATCGAGTTGCAATGATTCAATTAGAATGAAGATGAATCTAAGGAGACACTAGTAAATATTGATCAGAGATTTAGGATGAAATTTTCCAAAGAAATTTTTTAAAGTGATTTCTAGGTTCTAGAAGTAAGAAGGCATCAATTTATTAGCATAGAAGGAAGATGCATAAGTTTCTGAGAGTAGCCACTTTTCTGAGTGTGTGTTTCTAGAGACCACATTTTTGTTTACAGTGGCTAGAACTATTTCTTGAAGGTAGAGAGAGTGTCTCCAGGAGAAAAAAGGAGGTAGCACACCTTACTCGGAAGCAATCCAAGTAGCTAAGTGAATTTCTAGAGCCAATAGTGTGTATTTCTAGGAAGGACTATGAATGTAGGGAAGGAGTGTTAATTTGATGGAGGAGGTCAAATACAGGGAGACAACAAGTCTCGAGTTATTTTTGTCATTGGATATTATGAGTTTTTGGTGTTTTGCTAGTGAAAGGAAATTAGTCATAATTTCTCAAATTGTTAAATACTAATAAAATCCTCATGTGTTGCACTAGTTTTGCTTTCCATTTTTTCCAAAATATTTTATTCGAAAATAAAGTTGTCATGTTATTGTGTATGGGCGTATTATTTCTCAGTTCACATATTTTATTTTGGCAGTGTCTTTTATTTGTGAACATTGCAATAGTGATTTAATCATTATTTTCTAAATTAAAAATTTAGAAGATAAATAATATGGATTAGATATAATATTAAATTACATTTATTACAATCTTGGAAATTTAACACGGTTTCAGAGTAGATTAAATCAAAGAGGCTCTAGTGCAAGGTTTGTATAGTTCAAGGGAGATTTTAAGCACAAAAAATCTCACCTATGCAGGCCAGCAAAGCAGTACAAATTTTAGAGGCAACAATTCAATTTCTAGTGTAGGTACACGATCTAGAGGAAGTTCAAGTTATCTTAGTGAGCAACAGTAGCCAATGAGGTTGTAGGAAATGGTTTCCATAGGAATATTGATTTTTGCAAGAGTAGATCTAGTGCAGAGGATTTGCAGCATAAGAGTTTTACAGTATCACTTTAGTGCGGGGCAACAAAAATAAAGCACAAAATGGTTCCTACCGAGATTTCCTTGTTTTGATTTCTCTAGTATTCTAACAGTTAGATAAGGTAAAATTCATTTTGTAGAGAAGAGGGTCAAATCAAGTAATTCGAATAGCAATTTTCCCAATTCACAGTTTGGGAGTAGTAATTCCATTTCCAGTAACCCAAAGACTTGTTAGAGGAGGTGCGAGCAACTTTAGATGAAGACTGTGAGTTGCTAGATCTAGACTATGAGTTTGTAGAAGAAGTCTGAGTTTACTTTTATAGAGGAAGCTTCATTTTTCCCTATCGATTTTTGAGTTAGAGGAGTGAGATAAATTTCTCCATATTATTCGAGTTCACAGATTTTCGAGAGATAGCCCCAATGGGATTGAGAGATCATAATAGGTTGGATGGAGTCTCCAACTTTGGCTTTGGAAGGTCAAGATGTTGCTTTTATTGGATGAGCACATTGTAAAGGATTTTGCTACAAGAGTTGTTATTATTTGAGTAGATTATCGAGAGATGGCCCCAATGGGATTGAGAGATCATAACAGGTTGGATAGAGTCTCCAACTTTGGCATTGGAAGGTCAATATGTTGCTTTTATTGGATGAGCATAGTGTAAAGGAGTTTGCTACAAGAGTTATTATTGTGTAAACAGATCTCATCTAGTTTCATGAATACAAGAGGGATAATGTCAAAGCCAAGAGGACAAGCCTTCATGAATACAAGAGGGATAATGTCAAATCCAAGAGGACAATCCTTGATAGATTCAAGGGTCACATCATCTCACATAATGTAAAGAAGGGAACAACAAAAGAAATGTGGGATGTCATTGTCAAGCTATACTGGGATCCATCAAAGAATAAGAATTTGATCATCGAAGAGAATATAAGGAATGTCAAGATGAACAAGGTTAAATATGTGACTTCTTATCTCATGAGCATTCAATCTATCATAGGTGAAATAGCTGCAATAGGAGAGAAGCCAACAAATGAGGAGCTATCACGTATAGCATTCATTAGGCATATCAAGGAGTGGCATACATTCTTCTAAGTGATTTGTGGTTGAGACACACTTTCAGGTTGGAAGCACCTATAGAGTGATTTCACTTAGGATCACCAGCTGAGGTTAAGTTTAGTTGAGGGAAATACCAGTAGAAGTGGGAAGGAAACAAAGGTGAAGGAGGAAAAAGAGAATAACATTTTTGTAGATAAAGAGAAAGTGAACAATGTTCTTTGCGAGGAAGAAGACTCTAAAGGAGAAAAGTAGAAGGACTTATTGAAGCTTAAGTGTTTTGGCTATGGTCAACTTAGTCACTATGTCATCCATTATCCTAAAAGGAAGAAATACAAAAAAGGTAAGCAAACAATTGCTTTAGAAAAGATTAAGGATTTGTCTTCTGGGTTGGAGGATGAATTAACACTCATCTTAGTAGTACCTATAGGAGGAGTATGACACTACAATTTGTCAGATCAGAGAGGGTTTGAGAAAGGAGCAACACAGAGATCTAGATTGTAGCCAAAGAGGGCTTAATCAATAGATAAAATCTAGTTGTTGTGCAAGATTCCTCAAGTAGAACATTACCTTTGCTATGATTGCCCAAGTATTTAAGTACCAGAAGGATCATAGAATTAGTGCAGTCATGATACTAGAGGTACACAAGCTTATTTTTAGCAAAGGTGGAGTCATATAATCTAGAGATAGTTGCAGAGACAATAGAAAGGTGCAGTCATATACTCGAGAGATAGTTGTTGAGCTAGTTGCAAGACACAGCCACATACTCAGGAAACAACTATAGAGCTAGTTCTAGTGACAATAGATAAGGAGAGAGCAAAACATAGAATTGTTGTAAATGTGTTAGAAAACTTGTAGAGATGAATCTATCTAGTAAAGGTTGAACACACAACTTTGCAGAGAAAAAAACTAAAAAAACGAAAGAACAAAAAGGTTTATTGATTAACCAAAAATAGGTTACAATGCTCATGATATACTACATGAAAGTCAACTAATACAGATCACTAGGTGAAGATCCCAAGGTAATGCGCCATACTAGTGATCAATGAGAGGACTCGACACCTACAACAAGTCGCAGAGTGAAAGGAGGAGGAAATCAGGGAGTAGATCATGCAAAAAGGATCTTACATGTAGTCCCATGTATGCATGGATAGTCAAAGGCGCCAATCTGGTGAAGATTCCAATGTTGAACCTTTCATGTCATTGAATGCTCTAACTAAGTGTCCACATGTGCTATTAATGAAGGTCCTAGGTGTGTAGTACCTCCAACACACCCCATGCACACCACTATGCGGAAAAATAGAAAATGGTCCTTGGAAACTAAGGCCAAAGGTTACCCAAAATATAGTGCAACTTGTACTAAAATTGAGGAAAGAGGGAAAACCTCCTGGGAACTCCCCCCACCTCCCCCACCCTCAAAATACAATGTAATCAAAAGAAAAGAAGAAGAAAAGACAGTTGCTATGAAACTGTGTCCTTCACTTCAAGACGATCGCACAAAGAGTGAAACTTTTGCTCAGTGAATGTCTTGGTGAAGATGTCTGCAGTTTGTTCTGTTGAAGGACAGAACTGCAAATCAATGACCCAATCATGTACTAAGTCTTTGATGCAGTGCATATGGATATCTATGTGCTTCATCCGCTGCCGCTATACTAGATCCCTGTAAAATTTGACAGTGCTCTGGTTGTCACACCAGATGACAGTGGGCTAGTGGAACTAGATGCCCAACTCGGTGAGGAAGTGTTGTAGCCACAGAGCCTGAATCGTGATGTTGACTACTCCTCTGTACTTGGCCTAAGTTGAAGAGAGACCAATAACAGCCTGCTTCTTACTCGATCAACAGATAGGGCCAGACCTTAGATAAAGTGAATATCTGGTGGTGGACTTGCAATCAAGGTTATCGCTTGCCCAATTATAATCTTTGAAGACAAGGAGATTCAATGTAATGCCTGCTGCATAGTCAATCCCAAAGGTGATGGTGCCCTCCACATATCAAAGGATGCGCTTGGCATATTTCCGGTGTAGCTCATGTGGCTCCTACATGCATCTAGAAACTTCCCCTACTACATATGAGAGATCTGGTCTGGAGTGGGTGAGGTACAGTAAGCTCCCCACTAGTTGTTGGTAGAGAGTACTGTCAACTAATGGAGTTTCACCTCCATCCTCAAGGTGGACCCTAGAAAGAAAAGGAGTTGGTGATGGCTTGCAGTCAATCATGTGAAATCTTTCGAGGAGATCCCATGCATACTTAGCTTGAGAGAGTTTGATGCCTGTGGCATCCTGGCTGATCTCAAGACCAACAAACAAGTGTAATGGACCCATGTCTGTCATTAATATCCTATCATGCAAGGTCCTCTTGACTGCAACAATGGATGAAGCTGAGCTATCGATGATCAGGAGATCATCCACATACAAAACTAAGATAAGAAGAGAGTCATGTGTCCTAAGTATGTAAACATTCAAATCAAACTTACATCTTTCAAATTTTTGCGATAAGAGAAAAGAGTCCATCTTCACATACCAAGCTCTCGGGTCATGCTTAAGGCCATTGAGAGACTTCTTCAGTCTACAGACCAAAGCTGAAGCCTGAATGAAACCATGTGGCTATTCCATGTAGATCTCCTCAGATAGGTCTCCGTGAAGAAAGGAATTCTTCACATGCATCTGATGTACTTCCCACCCCTAGGCAGCCGCAATGGAAAGTGCAAGGCGTATGGAATCCATCTTTTCTAGTGGAGAAAAGGTCTCATCATAATCAATTCCATGCACTTGCTGGAAGACTTTTGCTACTAGACTGGATTTTTGTTTGGTGATTTGCCCATCTACAACACTTTTGGTCCTGTACACCCATTTGCATCAAACAAGTTTCCTTCCTGAAGGAAGGGGGACCAGATGCCAGGTCTGGTTCTCAAGGAGGGATTGTTACTCTTCCTCTGTGGCAGGCTCCCAAAAGGGATGCCTAGCAGCCTCAACATAATACTGCGGATCAAAAAACTAAACCAAATGACAATGCTAGGATGGCATTGGTTCACTAACAGTGAGGGCAAGAGGAGGCTCAATAAACTTTAAGCTAGTCCTTCGCAGATCATAATTATCCCCCACAAGACCATTTCCACCAGCTGGGTGGTCTTGTACATATATCTCACTTAAGCTCCTTGTTCTCTAATTTATGACAGGGGAAGTTGATTCACTACTGGAAGCCCAATCTAGGCTTCGATGTGGGTCATCACATGCATGCACTGGATTAGCATTTGAAGACTTTGTCTCTCCATCTGCATGCTCTACCTCAGCATATGCATGCTTTGTATCTGCATCTAAGTGTACTGAGTCATCACGTCGGTCATGAGGTAGATAAAAGGTGTCTGCATGCTGCAATTGAGGTGCATGTGAGATACTTTCCTCAAATCGGACATTTCGCTCAATGATGAGCTTGTCCGTAAAGGAAATCAAGAGTCAGTATCCCTTCACACCATCAGGGTATCCAACAAAGATGCACTCAATTCTTTGTGGATCAAGAGCTTTCCTCTTTTCAGAGGGGATCCTAGTCCATGCTCGGGAGCCAAAAACATGGAAATGGGTGACCTCCATTTTTGTGCCGCTCCAAGCCTCAAAGGGGGTCTGATCCTTGACAGATCTATGAGGAGATTTGTTCTGGATGTAGTTAGCATAATTAACAGCTTCAACCCATAGCTTATAAGGTAGTGACATAGTATGCAACATGCAGGAAGTCATCTCCTAGAGAGATCGGTTCTTTCTCTCAGCAACTCTGTTCTGTTGCAAAGTGGATGGAACTGTGTGCTACAACTGTATGCCGGACTCAAGGCAAAGGTTCTGAAGTGTTGTGTTAACATATTCCCCCCCATTTTCTGTATGGAGAGCTTTGATCTTTCGCTCTGACTATGTCTCAACTAGTGCTTTGAAATCTTCAAAGTGCATAAAACCTTCAGATTTGGCCCTAAGAAGATACACCCAACTAACACCGTAAAAAATCATCAATAAATGTAAGCACATACCTTGCTTTATTGATGGAAGGATGAGGAAAAGGCCCCATGAGATCACTATGGATCGGATCTAGATGAGAGGATGCTCTGTGAGTCTTTCCGGTGTAAAGCTTTTCTCTAGGATGTTTGCCAAGAACACACCCTTCACAAGCTCCTTCGGAGAAACTGATATTTGACAAAACTTCCACCATCTCATGCTTGCCTAGCTCCTGTATATACCTGTAATTTAAGTGACCAAACCTCTCATGCCAAAGCCTACTACTATCATTAGCATGTGTAAGCAATAAGGAGGATTCAGATTCAATAAATCCAGAAAATGTATACAGTCTAGCTCCATTATTTACCTCACTGGTTGCAATTTTGGAGGTACAATGTAGGCCATATATGTTCACTGCATCTAGAGTGAATTCCACTCTCTTTCCAGTGCAGGAATAAGTGATCTGATAAACTAAAAGCAGGTGTACCGAAATTTTTGGAACATGAAGCACATCTTCAAAGCTTCTGTGTAAAAGTTCCACTCTACCTTTTCCGGTGACCTCAATAGGTGAGTCATCTCCCATGAGGATGGGAGGTCCTTTGCATGCATCCAAAGAGGAATAGACTTACTTTACAATAGCCATATGATGTGATGCACCAGAATCTATAATCCATGCATCAGGGGAAGAGTTAATTGCAACTAAAGCATGAAAATTGTTACCCTTCTAATGTGGTGGATCCTTAGTTTTCCTTTTGGCGCCTTGAAGGATTTGATCCCCAAGGTTGTGCTTCTGAAGGATTTCTGCCATTTTTTCTTCATGCAAGAGGATTCCGGAGGGAATCCTTGGTGACAATAGGTGCATTTATCTCCTTTATTCTCTTTCTCATTTCTAGAGCTGGAGGAGTCATTGAAGGGCTTGGTGTACCCTTCCTTCTTTGGATGGGAATGAACTTTTCCCTTGTCTTTTTGCTGCTGATTTTTTTTATTTGAATAAGATCTGCGATTTTTGTTATGGCTGCCATCATGCACAACAAGTACATGCGCATTTGGAGGTTTGATTTTCTCCATGCAAATGAGTTTATCTTGCTCAAAAGTGAGGGACTCCATGTACTCTTTGAGAGAAGGCACAGTGTAGGATTTACCAGTTGCTAACTTTATTGAATGAATTGTAGACACAAAAATGGAGTATTTTGGTCTGAGATTTGATATAATAGAGAGAACTTGGTGACTCTCCTCTTTGGATTTGTCAATTCCACAACCCTTGAGTTGCAGCAATAGATCATTATATTTGGTGAAGAAGTCTTGAATTTTGTCAAAGTTTCGTGGATCCAATGACAGCAGCTCCAATTCGAGAAGATGTCCTTTCATCTCATCCTGTTTCCCGTAGAGTTCTTCAACCATTTTCCAAATCTCATTGGGAGTATTGTAGGCAAATAGATGAAACTGCAACTCTCGGGAGATGCACATACATATGGATCTATGGGCCTCATCCATGCGGTTGAGGTACCTAGATTTTTCTATTGCTGAAGTGGGTTCCACTTCCGCAACGATGGTAATCCTGTACAACCCTTTCTGATGAAGATATCAAGCCATTTGGTCATTCCATTCGTGACAGTTGTACGGTGTTAGGATTGATGTTTTGGAAAACTCCATTTTTCTGTTGATCTTCGATCTCCAAGCTGTTATACCTACAAAATAAAGTACTCGTGTGCCTTTTATCTAGCAACCTATGGGCTACGATACAATGTAAATGTATTAGAAAACTTGCACAGATAAATCTAGTTAGTAAAGGTTGAACACAAAGCTTTGCAAAGAAAAAACACTAAAAAAATCGAAAGAGCAAAAAGACATATTGATTAACAGAAAATAGGTTACAATGCTCATGATATACTACATGAGAGTCAACTAATATGCATCACTCGATGAAGATCTCAAGGTAACGCGCCATAGCGGTGGTCAATGAGAGGACTCGACACCTACAACAAGTTTCGGAGAGAACTAGCTAGTTGTGGGGTGAAAGGAGGAGCAAATCACGGAGTAAGTCATGCAAAAAGGATCTTGCATGTAGTCTCATGCATGCATGGACAATCAAAGGTGAACATTCCAATGTTGAGGCCTTGTATGTCATTTGCTGGTAATGAAGGTCCTAGGTGTGTAGTACCTCCAACGATCGTAGATCGTAATGATAGCAGCAATGCAAAGGCAACAGGGAGGCATCAACAATGTGAGATAAAAGTAGTGCATTGGAAGCACAAATTGGTTCAACTGCAACATATAGCAATAAGTGAATTAGACTAGCACAGTAGTATAGTAGTATGGTGCATAGTGACTGCGAGAGGATTTTCCTCACACAGATTTCCATTTTCCCAGTGGCAAAAGAGATCTCTTTATTTGCAGAATAAGAGTGCGAGTTGCTGACATAGTCTCTCTAGTAGTGCTCATTGACTTGTGCGGAGGGAGTTTCTAAGGCAATATGATTTTTTGCTATTCAGCTTGATTTGTAGAGAAGAAGCAGTTCCCAGTTTGGCATTTCGATTTCCAGTGGAGACTGGGTTATTTCGAGTAATTCGAGTTTACCGGAAGAACACAGTGAATTGACGGTACACAGTTGCAGAGGTCGATTTAGGGCCTCAAAGGAGAGGATCTTAAAATCGACAACGTTGTGTGTGCCATTTCTTTGACCGAGTTTACAATGCATGTGAAGGTTATGCTGCTCATTAATGTTGTCACCTTTACCATGAAATCTGTTTGACGAAATGGCTTGATGGCCAACAAAAAAACCATCCTCTCTGTAGGTCTCCTATAACCACTTACTGAAAGAAAAAACAATTAAAAGAGGCTTGGTATGTTCTCGATCAATGTCACCTTGCCGTGTTTGTATTGAGTTAAAGAAATTGTTTAATATTTTTTTCTTTGCCTTTTGTTGCTACATCGTCATCAATAATAATAGTTTATCTCAACCCACGTAAAGAAAAATTGTTTTTCTAATCTTTTGGTTTTGAGAATCTCATTTCCCGAAATCCTTTCAATAAATTGAATTTTTCAATAATTATTTTTAATTACAATACAAGTTTAAATTATTTTGAAAATATAAAAGATATACACCATGTTAATTTAAACTTATTTATATCCATCAAATTACTACAATCCAATTATCCAAGACAATCCATGACTCTCGTATATAAATATATAAATAAGCAAATTAAATTCTCGTATATTTAAGCAAATTAAATTCTCATAAGTGAATGAGATTTGTACCAATCCTTTGCGACAGCCGTCAGTGTGAAGAGCCAGAATTATTTTTTCATTTCCATCCTTATTATCTTGCAATGAGTTTCCAGATCGAGAGGGAATATATGTATGAAGTGTACGTATATTTTATGTTACCTGCAGTTGTGGGAAATTTTTCTTCAAATCTAAAAGAGGAGAATATCGATCGGTAGCTAGATTCTTTAATAAAAATCAATCAAAACATAATAATTTAAAATAGAAAATTAACCTAGCCATTTTATTTTCGCTTTTAAATAGGAAATAACTTTTTTTTTTTTTTTTCCTTTTCCTTAAAACCTTTGAATTACTTTTCTCCTCTTTGGTTTATATTTATAGATCAATCTATCTTTACGCCGTAAGGTGTTTTCCTCTGAAATGAACTCCCCAAACTGCTTTTGTGTCAAAATATGTGCCATTGGATTTTATTATTAGAAGATTGGTTAAACATTACCCGTTGATTTGAATTGAGCAATGCCAGAAACTGTTACTGCCCACTATCTGTCCACTATCTTCCTTACGAACCCTCGACCGACTTCATACTGTCCAATATCTGTCCACCATGTTCATTACGAACCGTCAACCGACTTAATTTATAATATCGATAATATTTTGCTCCATGAACAAGGTTTTTCTTCATATTTTGCTCCATGAACAAGGTTTTTCTTCATATTTTCAGGTTATGGAGCTGGTATTTCGAAGGCAGAGGCTCATCTATTGCAGATCATGAATCCCCTGTAGCGGGTCAGTAGTTTTCCGGGCTCAAATTTGTAAGGTAAGTATCGTATTATTGTACTCTTACCCCCTTGCATGTGCATTACTTGCTAATGCCTGAGAGAGGATTTCGATGGAATTCATTCAATTTAAAGCGATTTAAACGTTCAGAAGGCTAACTATATATTTATGGCACTATTTTCAGCTGGTTCGTTGTAGCAGAAGTGCCGGAGAACTATCCACATCTCAATTCACTATTTTCTATAACCGAGTGGTGAATGTTTACGATATTACTGCTGAGAAGGTCTTATTTTGATCCGAGCAACTTATATAATACATCAAGAAAATTTGTGTAAATTTTCATAAAACAACATGATTCTCTCATCTTTCTGCCATTTACTTTATTTCCGACTGAGTACATTGCCATTCTCTTGGCAGGTTGAAGACATTATGAAGCTTGCTAGCTCCAATAGCTCAAGCAACAAAAGAACCTCTAAGATTACCAGCCACAAAACTGAAGAGATATCGGGACAACAGCCTTCCAAATCTGCATTGAACGCTGTCAATGAAAATCAACCTCAAAAAGTGGCAGCATGTAAGACATGTATGACACATATGTTATTTTGAATAGGGGTTGGATACATAGAATGTCAAATGATAAATGAAGGTTTTTTTTGGTATAAATTGTTTTAACATGGTTTCTTGTTCCGCCTGCAGGTTTGGAAATAGTGAAGAAATTATCTCTGCAACGCTTCCTCCAAAAGCGAAAGGAGAGGTAATTAAACTCCATCTCGTCTACAATTTCCCCTCTGTGTATTTAGATGATTCAATAGGAAATGAAACGAATAGATCGTTTATCGATTATTGTTAGTTTAAATTGAGAGGTTTGAATACGCAAATTTGTATTGAAGAGGTGGTTTTTTTTTGTGGGAGCTTAGATTGAAGAACGTGGCTCCTTATAGCATGGTGTAGACGACGAAATTGCCTTCGAAAGCAGCGAAAGATTCCGATGAGAAGATCATACTGTCGTTGGGTTTTCGGTGACAACAAATTTAAAATGTGGGTGGATGCTATTGACCTTTAATTGCATCAAGCCTCGAAATATTTTACCTTAAACGATCTGTTATTTTCGCCCTTTTAATCGATGGAAGGAACGCGCATTTGTACGGCCGATGACGGCAACGCGTTTTTCGTATTGGGGACCGTGAGTAGAGTGTGACAGGTGAAGCTCACCGGGCATGGGCGGTAGAGGGAAGCGTAACTTGCAACGAACGTCAAGGTAGCTTCGTTGCAAGTGGCATGAAATTGCAAAGCACTAGACAACAGGCATGCGTATGTTAATTTTGTACAAATCCTATACTCCACCACCACTAGAGATGTATTATATTCTATATTGGAATATGTTTAAATCTTTCTAAAGTTAAAATATTTACTAAGTTTATTTCCGTGACTATTTCTATCATCACAGGATTCCATTTCACGCTACATCACAAAAAAAAATATATTATTTCACAATTTTGTTGATTTATGTTTTTTTATTAAACCCACATATTCTAGGAATTATGGGGTGCACACATTGATGATGTAATATAATTTGATAATCCTTCGAATTGCGTGTGTTACTGCAAACAAATGCAGTAGTCTATAAAGCGACTTTTTGAAAGCCTTTCCGGCTGATTTTTCCGGTCAAAATCCGGCAGCAATTCATTGGAATCCCAAGTTTGATAACTAGTTTCTGCACAATCAATGGTTCCCAGGGGTTTTTCAGGGCGCTGAATCCAAATATGCAGTTAAAAAACCATTTTAACTGCTAAAAATCAAGATTTAACCTCATTTCTTCCGCCGGATTCTGTCACCGGAATCTCCAAAAAGTCGCATTATAGACAACTCCCAAACAAATAACAATCTAGGGAAGAACATGTAATAATTAATTTTAAACTTAATAATATAAAATTCATAACAAGAAATACTTCGCGATCGATGTTTATTAATGGGCTTTGTTATTAGATTATTATAAAGAAATATAAAGAAATATCTCATATTATTATCCTCACTATCATATCGAATATATTATTATCCTCGCTATCATATCGAATGGGAGGCCATTTAATTGATTGCCAAATAAATTATAGAACAGACATATTGGGTGTTCATTTTTTCCAAGTGGGCGATTCACCGTAAAATAAGTTCACACATCTTTTTTTGAAGTGAAATCTTAGAAAATGTTTCACTAGAATATAAATGAGATGAACAGATTTAACGAAACCTGTTAATTATAAAACAGATATATTGGGTTTTGTTTTTTTTTATTTATTAAATATTGAAAATGTTTTATTCGAATAGAGATGATAGGAATAGAGATGATAGGATTGGTGAATTTTATTATAATTGGTATAATTATATTTATAAATATGGTTGATATATTTTTATAAGTATATGTTATTAATATTTATATTACAGTCCATTGAATTTTTAATAGTATAATATTAAGGTTATTTAATTATTTTTTAGTCAACTTTATTTTAAGTTTTTTAAAATCATAATTATGAAATTTAAAAAATTTTATTACTTTTAAATTTTCTAGAATACTTTTAAATCACCATCCATATTTAATGAAATCAAAAAAATATACTATCAACTAAAAAATAAAATATATTCAGTGAATCTGCAAATTTAATAGGCTTGCAATGTTTCATTCTCTAATAGGCTAGTGCCTCCATTCCCTTTTCATTGTTTTTGGGTTATTTATTGTGTGTAAATATTTAAAATTGCCTTGCTAGGGTTCATATAATTGTGGTTAGTGCCTCCATTCCATTTTCATTTTATTTTTGGGTTATTTATTGTGTGTTCTGACAATACTTTATTATGGTTTACCATGTACCAATAGCCTTCTTTCTTTTTGAATAAAAAAATATTAGCTATATAAAAAAACAAATAAGATAAGCACACAAGTAATTTAATTGTATACATATTTATTCACTAAACAAGAAGAACAGAAATGGGGTACTACACAAATGGAATATGGTGGCATCTTCTTTTGTTCTTCTCACAACTATCATCAAGATTCTTGCCATAGGGTTTACCAAAATGTCATGGCACAACATGGCCTCTATGAGAATACGGGAAAAATACTCTACATTTTTTTGTCCAACAACCATTTTGTCATCCAAGAGGTGGCCATCAAGGAATTCTTTATGATGGGTTCTTGAAGCTACCTGTTTAATTACATATCACGGTATCACTTGTCGAGCTCAAAATAAGAAGAATGGTGAGGATTGTGGGATTCCTTTCTCTTCTCTGCACCACCATTCTTTGCTCTGCGCAAATACATATTCATATTCAAGGCCATATGGCCTTCACTCTCTGCTCCCACGTTCTGATGGAATGATAAAATAAAAGAGAATGAATGCGATCATGCAACCCACTCCCAGAAATAGAAATGGAACATCATAAAATAAAAAAGAGTAAATGTGATCATGCAACCCACTCTCCAAAATAGAAATGGAACTGGTGACCTCAATGTTCAAGGTACAATCACATTGAAAGTCATTGCAATATTTCCCACATCTATGTATTCTCCCACAAACCTAATTTATTTTGGTTCAATTTCATGTGAAGTTGATACTTGCATTCGATACTTGCATGTCATTATTCGACAAGAAAAATGAAACTTGCATGTCATTGTTCAGCAAGAAAAATGAAATTCCTCTATCAATATAATAGGAAATGCCTATACTAATGAATTCAAAACACAAAACATTATTCAAATTTCTAACATGGCTAGGATGGGTGATGGAGGACGTGAGTTGATGGAGATGGAAAACACACAATTGTTATGAATTTTGCAACTGAGAAACCTTTTAGAAATCCCTAATTACATCTGTCCAATTATATACAAGATAGAAGAATATTCTCAAGAGAGGAAATCTTAGTGATTCATTTAATAGAAAAAATAAAATTCTTCAACCTTAACTCCAATATAGACTACATTTGTTAGCTTAATAAGTCCACATGATTTTTCATTAAAATATTGAAAATGCTCGTTTGAAATAGAGATGATCATAAAATTTGTGACTTCAATTGTAAATCACATCATCATCTCCAACATCAAAGCAAGACTATTTATACAGTGAACATTTACTTTCTTTTCTATCTATGCATTAGTACAATATTTATGTGTATGGCATTATTTAATTAGGCGTTTTGATTTGGAAATTTATATCGAGCTCTTGTAAAAAAATGAAATGGTTTATCATGAGCATCAGTTGGCTTCAACATCTCCGGCTTAAAGTCTTAACACTGCTGAGATATCTCCTACAATAGAATTAGAAGAAAAGGGTTTGAGGGTCCTTCAATTTTCTTTTGTTTTTTGTAGAGCTAACAAGGAAGACATGGAGCACCTCCTTAACTCTTTGCAACTTTTTAGAGAACATATGGGATTGATTTTTGCTGCTATTTAGGCATTTTGATAGAAAATATTCAGGCCTCATAACTATTTTTTGTCAATATTATCATGGAATATTCAATAATTTTATCTTTCACAGAGCTTGGGTTATGATGCCAGAATTCCTCCTATGACTTATAAGCAATGATCATAACCTCAAGCTCACTCTATAAATTTTGTGGTTTGGCAAATCGTCCTACATAGCATTCTGGAAACAATTTTATCCTCTCACTAGAATCAAGAAGATTGGGAAGCAAGCCTAAATGAGTAGCTCTTTTACCCAGACTTGAGCTCTCCCCTACTATCTCTCCCCATTTGGACCCTGTTTCCTTACATCTTGGAGTTGGTTCACCTGAAATATTTATCCCCTGAGTAGGGATTATCTAATTAAATTTTGATGGTGCTTCAAAAGGAAATCAAGGATGGCTGGCGTCAAAGGTATCTATATCAACTATGATGGTAAATTTTTTTTTGTTTACTAGTAGTTGTGAAGTAAAAACAATAATGTAGTGGAATTCTTTTCTTTGGAATCATGCATTTGCTTAGCTATTGGCAATGGCTTTATAAAGCTTCAAGTCGAAGGAGACTTACAAATGGCTACTAATACTTAGAATACTCTTATTAATAGATCTTCTCCGTCAAATATCTAGCAAATCCAAATGCTTGAAAACTTCATCTCTCACATTAATTCTTTGATTCCATGATTTCATGTCCTTCTTCCCTCACACTCTTGTCAATATGGAAATAAAGTGGTTGACTATCTTGCAAACCTGGGATGTAAGAACCGAAATATTAATCTTGATTCCCCACAAAGCAATGACGTATGCAAAGAGAGGTGTGACCATTTAAACATCCTCATCATCTTTGATTGATAATCCTTGATGTGTATGTTGAATTTCATGTTAAGGGATGGAGAAGTTGGCAAGCCCATCACCACCTCGTACATTAAATAGGGGTCGTAGCCAAAAAACCCCATGCATTCAAATAATACTAAGAGTAATGACACCCCAAAGCAATAAACTTAGAGACTTATCTTCCACTTCATCTTCTTGCTCTATCTAGTGGCTATTTGTAGTTATATCGAGTCTTTGTTATGTATTCAAACCACTTGTAGGATGTTCCCTCCCCTTGCACTCAAAATTGTTGCAAGTCGACTGAGGAAGATCTAGGCCCTTTCGACATGGCCTTCCATTTTCATTCTCTCTTGTTGATTTTACGTTCTAACTCTCAATTCTCATTTATGGAGAAAGTGGATTTTTTTTCCTTTGAAGGCATAATGGCATGCCCCAAGTTTCTTCTGGGTTTCATTAGAATTTGTCTCTTCGAATCTTGTTGGTAAATTTTCTTCCCTACTACCTTTGTAATTAGTGTTTTAGTTTCATTGTTGTGCCTCTTATTATTAGGTTCAGGTGGTCAGTTTTGTTCCTATGGTTAGTGGAAGCAACCTATTGCATCATGTGTGGAGGCTTCACAACCTCTTTGCCTCTCAAGGAGGGTTATCTAATTTAAGGTTTTGGTCCCATTCCTCTCTATGCTTCACTTGGTTGTATTCTCCAACCCTATTTCTAAATTCCATAACCATGCTCACTATGTATTGATTTTCCGTCTTCCTCTAGTCTCCTTCCCTTCTCCTACCTCTCATGTCTACTCCTGTTGCAACCATTCTTCTCCCCATCACCATGTCATGAAAATGTATCCACTCATGATGGGGATTTGATGGCTTTGGCCCCCATAGCAAATATCAAAAATAGTCTTAGGCTTAGTCTGCAGTGTCTGTCGTTCATTCATCCATCCCTCGAGAAGTTCAATATGAAATCCATATACTTCAGGCTTAGGCAGTTCACGACAAGAGTGCTCACTCAGATTCATGAATTCATGTTATTTCAGGCTACATTCTAGACCCTATACACATCATGGGTTATAGTAATCAATACTTGTAGTCCATAACCTTGTATCAATAGATGAAAGCCATTGTGTGTCATTGCATTCGGGAGAAGCAAGAAGAAAAAAATGAAATTGTTTCTCACCTCAAAAACATCTAATTGATCCAAAAGAATATGTGTTCTTGTTTAGTTTTCCTACATGCTTAGCTAGCCCAAATATATATGCATTTATGTTGTGAGAGGTAGTCCACACTAAGTCCAAGAAAGCGGGATCCACCCCCTTCAACTTCTTCTAAGGAAGGATGCTAGCCCATGTAACACCCTCCTCCCATATCTACCCAAGCAACCAGGTATCCGAGGATAAACATGTGATTAGGAGCCTCTATGGATAAGATTCAACCTCCTTGGTGACTTTAAGGAAATGGAATGATAAAATAAATAAATTGAAGAAGATCATAACCAAAGCCCCATTAGCCATGACAGACGTTTCATCAAACATATCATCGATATGTAATCTAGAGGTGTAAATAACAGAATTAAGTGTAGGGATCTCATACTTATCTGAGAATTGCGATGAACCACTGTTCCCTCATGTCATTTTCTGCATTATCATCCATTAAGTCATAGATGCATTATACATTCACATACAAGTAAAAACATGCTGAGAGCCATACATAGTTGCTATCATAAAATGTGCATATAAGCAGCATAATAGGAACATGAATATAATGAACATATCAGCCATCAAATCCATAAATAAATCAATACCTTAACACATGAAAATAAAGGGAATGGATTTATCATTAATGAAAGCAATTAATGAACCAGAGATGGGACTACCACATTCCACACGACCGTAGAATGGTTGAGCCAAATCTCTTTTCATCCATTCACCCTCGCTCCATATTGCAAGCATGAATGTGGGATCTCATAGAACACATAGATCAAAACTCATCCACGGCTTCTAGAGGTGATCCACCTAAAGCCATCAAATAATGGTTCCACCTCATGATCGGACACCATCAAAAAAACCATTATCAGATTGGTTTCCCTCCAAGCCTTCCATGGCTTCCATAGCATTTGTCCAACCAAGGCTTCTAGAACTAGTAACTCAACCCACAACTTATACATGACTTCTAGGGCATTTGTCCAACCAAGGCTTATATGACTAGTAACTCAACTCACCAAGGGCTTCTAGAGTGTTTTTCCAACCAGGGCTTCAAAGACTAGTAACTCAACCCACACCTTAGGAAATATGGGAACCAACCAAAACAAAACAATGAAAGTAGATCCATAATCACCATGGCTATCCCAGAAATGGCAAGGCTAGGCAATCCATTGTCGATCCAGGCAATCCTCCATGCCAATGACAAATCACAACCAAGAAACCAAATGCATATGCCATGTGTGCCCAAAAATAGTGAAGAAATAATACATGCAACTGAGTACATGTAAGCGAATCTGATGTAGTTGTTGATGTCGATGCCTTCTTGCGCTTTCCTGTTCTTTCTTTTTGTTCTTGCTCCATGAATCCAAGTATGCCACACCCACCAAGAGTGCTCCAAGAAAACTTGATCTCTCCAAGAGTATGAGAGAGAGATAGAGAATAAAGAGAGAGCTCCAAAACTGAACTAACAACAAGTTCACTCTGGAATGAAGAAGCTTTCCAACTCATCCTTAGAAGCCTTTTTAATAATGAGGCCTCTCTTTTCTTCATTTTCCATTATTTTCCTTCATTTTCCTCCTCACATGCATCCTATGACCTTTCAAATCCTTTTCCTCCTAATTTCCATTATTTTCCTTAATTTTCCTCCTCACATGCACCTTGTGACCTTTTAATTCCTTTTTCTCTTAATTTCTATTATTTTCATAAATACATGTGCCAAAATACCTTTTTGCCTCTTTAATGCCTTAGCCATTTCCTTAACCATAAACAACCAAATGAACACCCACTAGGATGTCCTGCCCACCATTAATCTTGGAATACGTGTCCCATCATCCGTGGTATTTAGATATTTTTACATGGAATTTTCGCTAGGGTTGTTACAGAACCCTCCCCCTTGGGGGAACAGAGTCATCGGTGTTCAATGACATCTATAACCAAAATGACTACTGAAAACAAAACATACTACTGACGGGGCTTTATAACACAGTTCATTGCAATATTTACAGTGAATGACTTGCTCAAAAGAAAAACATCATGACAACATGACTAGATAGAAACCATACCGCATATTGGATCTTTATAACACAACTCATTACGTATTTACAATGATATACACATATGCACATTTTATTAACCAACAAATAAAGGATACGAGGCCCATATCAATCAACAAGGGAATCCATAGGCTCGCACCTCCACCATCAATGTAATACTAGGGTTCACCTCCTTTCGAAGAAGTCTAGAATCTACTACAAAGTCAAATCGTTGATATCCAGCTCTACAATCCTACACCACTTTTCCTCTCAATGAATAGTTACCAGCTCATTGTTCGAAGGTGCACTCCTAATGTGCATATGATTCCATATGGAAATGATAATGACCAAAGAAAATCCATCCGTGACCTTCCCTTCTCTACTACACAGTCCCTCGGTAATCCAACCACCCCTTCTGTGCAGTCAACCACCTTCCATGTTTCACAAGCGCCCCCATCCTAGAAAGTCCATCCCTTAGCGAGGCTTCCTCACATCAGAAGATACAACAACCAAGGCATATCCCTACCTTAAAACCATCATACCAGTCATAGCATGCTCATGGCAACCAATGGCGCTTTTGGGTAGCACTATCCCACAATGGACCCGCTCCTGCATACTTTACTAGCATGCTGCTGCATGTTCCAATTTCTTTGTTGTTGTTGCCAATTCTTGTAGTTGATTTTAATCACCCAACCAGGGATTTCCGTGCTTCCTGTACTAAGAACATAACTTCCATTAGATTCAAAATAAATTGAAATAACTTCAAATCATACGTCATTGGTTGCTCGTCAATAATGTACATTTGCAATCATGTTTACTTCATGTCACAACAAGTCAAACTAACTATTTGATCAAAACATCATGTATAAACATATCACATATGGTTAGCTCAAAACACAACCATCATAGATCAACATCATAAATCACATGTAACCATCATAAACTAGAATCAGGCGTTTCCTTCTGAAATGAACTCCCCAAACTGCTTTCGTGTCAAAATATGTGCCACTCGATTTTGTTGTTAGACAATTGGGTAATCGTTACTTATTGATTTGAATTGAACAATTCCAGCTACGACGGTTGTTACTAGGTCGTTTGATCCTATAATAACTATCAACTATCTTCCTTACGAACCGTCAACCAACTTAACTTATTATATCGATAATATTTTGCTCCATGAATAAGGTTTTTCTTCAGATTTTCAGGTTAGGCAGCTGGTATTTCGAAGGCAGAGGCACATCTATTGTAGATCATTAATCCCCTGCAGTGGATCAGTAGTTTTCCGGGCTCAAATTTGTAAGGTAGGTATCGCATTATTGTACTCTTACCCCCTTGCAAGTGCATTACTTGCTAATGCCTGAGAGAGGATTTCGATGGTGATTTTCACGCCGGTAATGAGATTTTTGTTTTGTTGAGTGTTTTCTGTTTGCTTGAAAGTGCCTCTTTGAGATGGCTGAGGTTTTTTTTTGGGTTTGGTAGGTATCACTGGATTTTTTTGTTTCTGGGTGTTGCAACAGTCCAACTTTTGTTTGGGGTATGACAACTCTTTTTATCATAAATCAACTAGGGTTTATATTCTTGTAGTTGCTTTTATTAATAGTAAATACTACAATGGCTATTGGATGTAATCTCCTTTGGTATTTTTTTGAGAGGGATTTGGCATTGCATGGTAACTATGTTATTACATGACAACAGTTCTTTGGAGAAAGAAAAATGCCAAGCGGTGGGTTTCGTGTGTTGCATCTTGTGAAACCATTTCTTTCAATCTTACTAGAAGTCCAGAAAGCTGAAGGAAAAGTACCCTTTAGGGGGAAGGTTCTTTAAATTTTAATCTCCCTTCTAATATTTCTCATATGCAGTTAGTTGCCTCTATATGGAATACACTCAGCAACCAATGCAGATCCATTCTATTAGATGCATGTAATTCTGGCGTAAATGTGCGCATCAATCAGTTTGATAAAAATGGAAAGAAGAAAAGAGGAGTTGGAGGTTATATTTAACAGTGGATCAACACTAATAAATTCATTAGCGATTTTGGGATAGTGGCAGACATAAGGAATAATTTAATGACTTTTGAGATACACATACTCTTGTATTGCATCACAATTGATGCGGGGAGAGGTCATGTTGTCGGAGAGAAATGGTATTCATGGGACCAGTTTATTTCAATACCAGAACTGTGTACGCGATAATCTTATCTTGGCGTCTTGTTTGTCAAGTTTCACAATTGCATGTGTGGACAATATGTTAAAAATGAACATAATAAAAGTGAGCACTGGTTAAATATTTTCCAAGCGTGACAAGATGCCCTACATTACATTCCGTATATCCGTATATTCTGTATCTTTGAAGTCTAGACAACTATCACAATTTGCAAGTTGCAACTAAGGTGCATTGAATATGCTTCGATGTACTTTTATGGTCAGTATCATTAATAAAACAAAACAAGTACATGATATATCATTGACATCCATGTGGGATAATTTAAAATATAATTGAAAGTGCTAAATGGTGTTCTTAAAAGTTGTTTATTAACGATATCAATAAAAAAAATAGTGAACAAGTACATGACATATCGTTGACATCCATGTGGGATAATTTAAAATATAATTGAAAGTGCAAAATGGTGTTTTTAGAAGTTGTTTATTTCGATTTCTTTTAATTAATAATAATTCATCTCTATTAAATGTATTATAATTATTAATAATTAAAAAATAAAATAACAATTATTATAATTTCCAAAGTTATGAGAAACGCCATTCCAAATACTTTTTATTACACTTAATATCTCATAGTACCCACTCATACATAACTTACTCTATATAATTTGGCACATTATTGCATACCTCTCTTTGTTAGTTTACTACATTTTTTAAAAATAATTATTTTAAATATTAAAATACAACTTATTATAAATTGAAATTTAAGAAAAATGATCTTAGCATGCATTATTTGAACAAAATATTGCAGCTTGAAGACTCTTGTATGTGATATGTCTCAGCCTATTCAAAGTTGTAAAGTGTGTTTTCTAATGATCTCCTTGTTTTTTTTATTTTTTTAACCACATGGTGAATCGGTAACTGCCAGGGGAGACCCAGGATCAAACCTCATAGCTGCCACTATAACACCAAGAGCATAACCAACCACCTGCAAGTCGGGTATACTAAGTTCCTATGATTTTAGCAAGAGCAGACTCACGGGAAAGGGGTATCCGCCCCTCTAGCCACCACCACACCAGGTCATTGTACTCAATGAGGTTTGAACTTTGGTTTCCCCAGGCTTCACCCATGTGACTTACTGCCAAACCACACATCACTGTACCTGATGATCTCCTTGTTGCTAGTGGTAATGCTTCAAAGGACAAGGGCAGTCCTTTGATAGACAAAAATATGGGGCAAATGAATGGAGCAAAAATGATGGGAATTGGATAAAATCAAGTGGTCAACTGAAGAAGAATGGGGTTCATCTGAGGATGGGAATGCTCGTTTTGATGGCAGATCACATCCATTGCAACAATTTGGATATAACGAACACCCACTCTAGGATTTCGTGTTTCTTGGCTCCATTGATGAAAATAATGAAGACAAAATACATGTTAATCTGTTACTTGTGTTCTTTGATGGAAGTTTTGTAATGAATGACTGAAAAATACACGGTGAGAGAAAAATGCATATTATGCTAATTAAGGAATGTTTTTCACTTGGTGAACTTGTAATATTGAATTTAACACACTAACACTTTACAACAATGAACTAACAATCTTCATGATGAAAATAGTAATATGGAAGATTTATTTACATAATGAAAAAGACAATATGGGATATTCCAATCACGTTCCAAGGCATTTTTTAAAATGTGGATGTGAGAAAAGTTTGTTGTGGAAGGTGTTGTTTGTATAGGGGAAAGATTTATCTACATAATGAAAAACACAACATGGGATATTCCAATCACGTTCCAAGGCATTTTTTAAAATGTGGATGTGAGAAAAGATTGTTGTGGAAGGTGTTGTTTGTATATGGGAAATTTTCTGATCATGGTATGTAATCCTAATGTTGATAGATATGTCTACTTTCAAATGTGGATGTGAGAAAAGGTTGTTGTGAAAGGTGTTGTTTGTATATGAGAAATTTCCTGATTATTGTGTGTAGTTCTAACGTTCATAGATATGTCTACTAAGTGGTTTAAGTTAATAAGACATTGATGTGAGCATTCAATATATTGTTATTCTTTATCAAAGTATTCTTTTGTTGTATTTGCATAATTCAATTTATGCCTTACGATGTTCCTTTTGCAACATTTAATGCAAATACTATACTAACCTTTTCTTTTTTTAGTTATATATCACACTTAAATAGTTATGAATCTTGCACGCTCATCGTGCAAGCACAAGGTGTAGTATTAATTTAAATTTCGATTTATAAACTCATAGTGCAATTTTAATTTGCATAATAATATACGTATTTAGAAGTTGTTTCTAGCAAATTAATTACGTTAACCGCTAATAAAATACGGGAGAACAAATTCATTTTACAACGTATCAATTTTGTTAGAGTATAAGAAGGTAAAGAAAGTTACAAGTGGAATCATACTTGAAGTCATATCTTGTTAAAAAGTTTATGAAATTGGAGATATGAAACTCTTTGAAAGAAACTTTATTGTATCACAAGAAAACATTATTCTATCAACATAGTTTATAAAGAATATCAACATAGTTTATAAACCATAGTTATATTTATAATTATAATTTTTTTTTGTTAATTTATATTTGGTAGATTAAATTGTGAATGGTTGATTTTAGAGATGTATATTATAAAAAAAAAAAAAATTAAAAATAAATAATTAATATTGGTTTAAAATAAAATATTTCAATTTCTATTTTAATTTTCAACAATTTTATTTAAAGAAATAAAGTAATTAAACATAATAAATAAATAAAATCATTTTATTATGATATAGATATGCAATTTGTTCCATACTTAAGATGGAGTTGACATATAACATGTGAAGATAATAAGATTGATACTACATGATGTGTAATTCATCTTATACTTAGTTGACATGTAATATTTAAAACAAAAATATATTTTATTGTCACATATATGTAATTCTTTCAATTTTTAATACGAATTTGTCTTGTAATTTTTTTAATAACAAATCTATTTCTCTGTAGAAAGAGAGATATGTTCTAGAATGTGAATCACAAATAAAATATTTATATCAACTATGTATATATTATATAAAACCTTAAAATAGAAAATGTATTATAATTATATTTTTTTATTAGTGTGTCGCTTAAAACCACGATAAATCCATTTTAACTCTAAATATTTCTCAAATTTATACACTAATAAATATTTGCATATTAAAATATTTAATCCCTCTCAATACTTAATAATTTAAAGTAAAAATAAATCTATTCCAATTATAACCTATCTTCCTAACATATTTGATTATAATAATACTTAATTATATTACTTATAATTTATTTTAATATATATCGTAATAAAAAAATTAAATTAATACATTTTAAACACTATTTTTAATTTATATATCTGTTTCTGGGCATATTTTATTTTATTTGTATGCCCACCTACATTGAAATCACGAAATTACATCAAAATATTGAAAATCTTATGCAAAATGGAAAATAAACTCATTCGATACACCGTCCTCTTTATTATAACATATGCATTTCTATCAAGTTAGTACTCCAATACCACTTGAATTTTTTTTGTTAAAAGATTATGAACTATGGGAGAATAATTTTTTTTTAAATTTTTTTATTGTATCAAAGAAAATATTATTCATTGTTTTATGAAGCATAATTATGTTCACAGTTATAGAAGTTTTTTGAAAATTTATATATAAAAAAATCTGTAATCTTTAAAAGGTTGAGACCTTTAGTTTTAATTTTAAAAATAGATATATAAGAATTCGATTAAATTTAAAAATAAAAAATTCAATTAATATTTACAATATGTATATATGCAACTAAATATTACATTGATATATGTCTAAATTGATATTTATATTATGTTACATGTAAAAGTTGATTCATATAATTGTTGCAATGTATAATTACATCTTATTAGTCCCCGCTCCTTCCGTGATGGCAGGGACTATAGTAATCGATTTGAGTCGATAGCATTACTTTGACACGATAATCAATAAACCTATTTTAACTTAAAACAAAGTTTCTTGAAATGTCACATGAACCAATACAATATTTTATATTTTCTTATGCTTTTAACCAATCAAAAAAAATTTCATCTTATTTGGCCTCAAAACGAGGTATACAAGCTCAAAAGTTAGGAAACAATTGGGAGAAGTACAAGTAATTAGAACAATTTGACAGGTTGATGAAGTAATTCTATCTTCTCCTTAGCATTAATCTCCAACATTTAATGTTAAGAAAACTTATGGCGAACTTATGGCGTATTTTGTTTGCAGGTTGGGTTGGCTGTTGTTGGCAGCTGTTGTGCATGAAGTGGTGTACGTGTCTATGCAAAGTGGTGCAGGTGTTCTGCCCGGAGTTCCCACCCAGGTATAGTGCAGTGTATTTTAGGCACCGCCTTGCAGCGGATCCCATTGCTTTGATTCTTTCTGAAGATACGAAATTGTTAGCATTTCTATATGATGGAGCTGCCGCGCTATGGACTCATGGAAGCACTGCAACACTGCTCAGAGCTAGTCCGACTTGTAAGTCCCGTGGAAGTAGTGGCATTAGTGACCTTCAAGTGCGGTAAGACTTCTTCAATTTTTGATAGCAGGTAACTTAGTTTTAACTGCATCGCAAGGAATACCAAGTTACCATACGCTTCGAAAGCTTTGTTCCATTTTTCAGCCTCGTTCTCGATTCTTATCCTCTGTCTGAATCACATATTATTATTGTTAAATTTGGATACTCTATAAATTAAATTATAGTAACTATAATTAAATTATGTCACACTATAATTCTTTTGATAAACAAAAAGTGATATATATATGTAAATTAGCATACCTTGGATGTAAGAAATATTACTTGCCTGAACTTTGAGGATCTTACCGAGCTCGGTGGGCACTTTGAAAAATACTTTTTAGCTTTGAATAAGCTCGCACTTTGATAAAGCATAGAAACTGGTCCGGGACAGAGAGGGACAATTACAAACGTGCAGAGACGCTGGGACGGAGGCAAAGGAGAGAGTCTATAGGGTTGAAGCGAGACTGGCTGTTAGGGGCTTGTTTGTTAGGCGGTAGGAAGATACTATTCAAAATTCACACTCCACAAATACTTTGAACGAGTAATTCTAAAGCTAGAAGCAGTAGGAAAACAAAAGCAATTGAGTTCACAAGTTGGTATTGGCTGGGAAATTAGTTCAATCTTAGGGAATTGAGATTAGTCAAACCAATATTTTTTTGCATTTCCTGTAACAAACACGTAGTAATTTGATGATGTGGCCATTTCTGAACACTCTGTCTACCAACAGGAACTTCTGGGGATCGTTCTGAGGGAAATAAGCCGCTAGCACGCATTTCTCTGAGCATCTCTTTCCATGGATCTTGCAGCCACTGCAGTGAGATGTTTCTGGCTTCCAATCAGATGTATAGTCTATCCAGATCTATAGTTTATCTGCACAAAATTAATTTTTTAGTTATAAAGTTTTGGATATATCGTGATTAGATATATTAGTCAAACCAATATTTTTTTGCATTTCCTGTAACAAACCCGTAGTAATTTGATGATGTGGCCATTTCTGAACACTCGGTCTACCAACAGGAACTTCTGGGGATCGTTCTGAGGGAAATAAGGCGCTAGCACGCATTTCTCTGAACATCTCTTTCCGTGGATCTTGCAGCCACTGCAGTGAGATGTTTCTGGCTTCCAATCAGATGTACAGTCTATCCAGATGTATAGTTTATCTGCACAAAATTAATTTTTTAGTTATAAAGTTTTGGATATATCGTGATTAGATATATTAGTTAAATCATTGCTTCAATTCCCCCACCTTATTCTAATATTATTCTTAAACATGAAATAACCATAATGTGACCCTCAAATATTATTTTTGAATATGACCTAACCAGCTTTGCAATACAAGTAATAGTGGTTTCACTTAATATTGCTTACCTCTCCGTTACAATTTGCAGGTCTAGCTATTTTCTGCAGCAAGGAAATACAGAGCACGAAGCCTCTTATCGTTATTCTAGAATTCTTTATGACCTGATAAAACAGAAAGAAAGAAGGCAATTATATAAGAAAATTGAAAGCGTATTGGCGTTTGGCAACTATATAAGATTGGTGCAGATTCGTTGATCTCTCCGCTTATACCTTCATGTTGGAGAATCCACATAAGCATAGGCATGAGTAGCATCAGTAGCAGCATAACCAGGGTAACCAGCGTGCCGTAGAGGCATCATGGGAAAAGGAATTTGATCAAGTTGATCGTTCGTTTACCACGCAGAAGCCTTCAGAGCCGATTAACAGGTCTGCACACAACCGGTAACTAAATAGAAATATATGAAAAAATACTTTGACAGCAACTGAGTGTCTATCGCACAAAACTGAGCGAGAATCTCCATAAATCTTCATTAAGGATTCTTCAGGGCATTAAAAGCTGTTGAAGGGGAATGCTATAATCGATTCTACCATTTGACAGATCAGTGAACAGAAAGACAGTAGAATTACCTGGCTACGTAGGCTGCATTTCCAATTAGCGCAAACAGGAACATCAATAGAATTTCTGTCCCAGGTGGTGGCCTTGCTCCTGCTTCTGGAACTTGTTGCATCTGGTGGAACTACTCTCTTTGATTTTGCACCTGAAATGCCAGACTGTTTGGTATACACCTGAGATGGTCGCCGCTGGTTCAAGGTCTTCATATAGACCACGAGCAGAAGAATTGAAGCTAGAACTAGTTAGCATATTCAAGAGAGATAAGGGATTGCTCCATTATATAGGTTTTTAAAGTCGAGAGCTAGCTGCTAATGGACATTGGAGCCAACAGTTAATGGACGTCGTTGATAGCCAAGCTAACCTTTGTTCCACCGCCCGCTACAAAATGATTTCTTTATGTCATAATAAGGCATTTGGTATGCATGCAGGTTCGTGTTCAGCATGAGAGATACATGGCCTTTGTGTTGTAGAGATTGAAGGAATGGTGAACTAACAAGTGGCTAGTGGGTGGATATAACAGTTTTCTGGTTGGTACATCAACTCAATTTACGTTCCATCGACGATATTTTTGCCGTACAAGTTCATTCCTCTTTCCATATTGTTTTTGTTATTCTTGAAATGTATGCATATTCTCTATGTAAAGACGTTGATGCCCTTTAAAAAATAGTTATACAACACTGTGCATACTTATATAAATTTCAAGTTGTTTAGGCGTCCCAACGATTTTATATATCATATGGGGTTTAGGTTCAACTTTTAAGATCAGAATCTATACTTACACTGATGACCTCTAAAAAATAGTTATACAGCGCTGTGCATGCTTTATATAAAGTTAAAGTTGTTCCCAACGATTTTATATATTATATGAGATTTAGGTTCAACTTATCAGATCAAAATCTATACTTTGTAATTCTGTTTGGAAAATTAGCTGACGTGACATACCAGGTGGAATATTTTTTTTTATTTTTTATTATTATTACATAGAATTGAAGAAAGTGGAATTCATAATGCAGATTTCTTTCGCACGGTACGTTGAACTAATAAAATCTTTTATTTTATTTTATTTATAATGTCGTGAAAGTCTGGGGTTGTATGAACATGTGATATGGAGTCAAAAGAATAACGTAATCTGCTGGAATATAAAAATATAAATAATAAAAATAAATAGTTGACTCAAATGGGCAGGAAGGAAGCGTTCTGTGTCTCTGTCTTAGTCAACATTAACGGAAATATGACAAAGCTGAGACTCTTGTACGTCAAAAAGAAAATCGGATATTCACATGGCAATGTTGACTGAGATTTTTTTGAAGGGAAGTAGTTGCATAGCCAATGCCGAGGATGCTTCACATAAACATATAATATTTATTCCAAGATTCCTCAATTTATCCTTTTTTTTCTAGTTCATACTAGGCCGAATAATATTCATAGCTTGGATCTTATAAACGTACAAGAGGATCGAAGTAGAATAATAATGGCCATCTGTTTATTTTGGATATTCCCTTCACCTTCTGCGCATGACAACACTAGTGAGCCCTTTACAATAAAGTCTACAGTTCACATGGAATCAAGTCGTCCAATTCTTGACATAAGCATATTGCGCAGAACGGACCGTCCTTTCAAAGAAATCTTAAAGGTATGAAGATGGACTCTCAGTGATTTTGATTTGAAAATAGTGGAGGTTGCAGGCTTTGCGTCCCACTTGAATTAAAAGAAGAATAATACGACATGAAAAAAAAATAGAAATAGAACACTTACCAGTAAATCCATTAACAACAAAAAATAAAAGGACATGCGCAATGAAACTTTAAGTCTCCATGGTCTAGTCCATATGCCTAAAATGTGTAAACACAAATGGCCCCAATTTTTTTCTATGTAAGGCATCTGCTAGTGCTACCTGCTACATTGGGATTTTGAGAAGAGTTTAAAAGAACCCATTATAGCGATTCCATCGGTTATACACGTGTTATTGCCTAACAGGAGATAAGACGATACCTCCAATTTTATTAACGTTTAAAACAATAGTAAATGTATTTTCCACGCATTAGCTATATGAGAGCATTAATTTCACTGTACATAACTTGTCTGATAGCTTTCAGTTAGCTTTCGACCTCGACACCTTCTAGCATGAGCAGGGCTGGGCTGGGCTATGACATCGTCATAGATGTGGGAATTGTGATTCTCGTTTCTGTCATTAAGCTGGTCTACACTAGTAGCAGCTCGAGAGCCAACAATAGATCCAAATCTCGAAGCAGAGGTAACAGGTCGAGTGGACCTTGAATCAGTAAATGATCCCGCAGAGGCGGATGCAGTTCCGAGATGCAGCTGACTAAGCACCATTAAAAGGAGCCGGCATCTTTTCCAGTGCGATAGAGCTCTTCGACAGGATAAACAACGGGTTCAACTATGAATTTTGCAATTGCAATTGGAACTGGCTCCGTTCTAACTTGCTTCGTTCCATCTACCCTTTGCAGCTTACTCAGCTGCTATTGAATCTGATGCTGGGAGGCTTCATGAGAATAGCACCTGGATGTTGTTACCCTCTAGGCCTAAAAGCATAAAGCACTTCTGCCACTTCCTTTGCTACCGGCTTCTTTCAGTTCTAAAGTAAATCAAGAGGCTAAACACGATCTATCTTTCAGGCTTAGCCGAACTCCTCGCCTGGGGCGACTGAAGGATATTCTGATTCAAGCTCTAAACCAAAGCTAATTCTTTTCTCTATTGTACCCTCATCGACATCTCCTTACGCTGATTCAATAGCAGTTGGGTCGTCAACAAGAACAAGAGCTGAAACACGTTCAAGCTCAAAGCTGCAAAGAAACTACCCTACTATTGACAATGCAGGGACTAGCTGCCCCGCAGCCACCCTTGTTGAAACTAATTTTTCGTTACTATTAACATAAACGAGGAAAGTTGTATTGATCATTTGAATACAAAAGTATGGAAAGAGTAGTTCGAAGGCATGTAAGAGTTTATTCATTGTTCATAAGTCCAAGAAAATAAGTCCAAGAGAATGTTATGTAGCGAGATTATTTTTATTCCAAGAGAATATTATGTAGTGAGATCACGTTTTTTTCCTAGTAAGTGTATAATAAAATAATATGTAAAAGTGAGATCATTTTTGTTCCCAGTAAATGCATAATGAAATAATATGTAAAACAAAAATAAATTAGAGCCATTTTTTACATCATTCAATGAGCATGGTTAAAATTGTTTGTTGTATCCTTCTTTCTTTTATAGCGAACATGTAGTACTATAATGTCTTTATTGAGAATAATTTTTTATGCTTAGAAATGTTATATAGAATAAAAATAGTATTTGGTTTGTTGTGTAGTTATGTTTTATATGATATTTGTTTTAGGCTAGGATGGTCACCCATAGTTTTGTTCAAGGTAGTTCAAATAACAATGTTTGAACGTTTTTTATACCCACGTGAACATTTCTTATCAAATCTATATGGACTAACAAAAGAATTACAAATAATAAAAGTAGGTTTGAATGGAGTTGAATATCCATTTGCCGCTATTAATGCACTTCCATCCTATTTACATGACATTAAAATTTACATATTGAAGAATATAGTAAAAATATTTTTAAATAAATATCTATATAAATTTGGAGATGAATTTGTATCTTTATATTTGTAACAGTCGTCAAACTAGTTACACTTAAACTTGTATTGAGTATGTCCAAAGCTCTATTATAAATTTTATTAATTTATGTGAAAGACCATTTATTTTGCATCTCTTTTCTTCGTTATAGTTTTAAACAATATAAGGACTTTACCTTTTTGCAATTCTTATTTCATTCAAAGAAAGAAATGGTCATAAGTTTCCATCCATTGAAAATGTTCTACCAGATATTATAATAGTTATGTGTTGTGATTAAATGCATACTATTATTTATCAGTTTAGGTAATTAGATATTCAATCATCATTTTTTATGTATAGAATTTATTGCAACCTGAATATCCAATCAAGCATAATGGCTACACGAGTGGTTGAGATTAGGTACATATCCTTATTTTTTGCAAATTGTTTCATTTTGGTCTCTAGTATACAGTTGTATTCTTCACAAATTGGAGGCGTTGTTTATATAATGCTTGATTCATCGAACTGAATGATACTATTACGATCACCGGGATCATAAATGGTTTTTTTTTACTTTAAAGTTCATAATGCATAGTCCATGATGAGTTCAAATTTTTTTCTCGTGTCTCTGAATCGGGTGAGCAGGGATAGTGAATGTAACTATGATCATTCAATTCACATATGTCATACTGGCATATAATATTTTGCACGTTATATTTTCCTGGTCCATTTATGTGTTATGTGATACCATTATGCTTCTAATAAAGACTTTTTGTGTCCTCAGATTGTTCATGCGTTATATTGTTATTATATTTGTATTTGTAAACTTGAGCTCATATAAATTATTTATACAAGAAAAATGAATATAGGGAAAGTTTATCAATTTTATTCGTGTATTAATCATCTAAATGAATTACTCGGTCAAGGAGGAGAAGGATTCTCATTAATCACAAAGGAATAATTATTGAATGATATGTATGGACCTTGGGAAAAAACCAATAAGAAAGTAGAAGCCTATGGACTATATTTGGGACTTTCATTAGCTCATCAAAAAAAATTAAGGAAATGAATATTTTGGGCGTTTCTCTCTTGGTCATAAAACACATGAACTCAAAATCTTTATCCCATAATAACAAGTTAAATCATATTGTCAAGAGAGCCCTTGGCATGCTCCCTCTCTTTGAATTTTTTTTTTTTTTTTTCACATTCTAAGCTGCATAAATAAGGATGTGGATATGCAAGACAATATGACTTTTAAAATGAAAGAAGATTGCAACAAGGTTCATGAAATTAATGGTCATTTACCCATCCATTAAATATTTGCATGAAATTCCAAATTTTGATGATAAATTTCTCCTTCTTCAATAAAGATCCGGCACAAAAGTAGCAAATCATGGTCAAAATTTTCATTAAGCCCTATTGTATCTCCTTCCCTCCCCTTGTGTGAATTCATCCTTCCTCCATGCTTTCCCTTCTCCCATCTCTTCCCTCCCCCCAACCTCCACATCGACATCACCCTCCTCATCACCCTCACTTTGAACCCCCTCTCGTGACCACCTCTCCCACTCCGTTAGCATCCCCACCCTCACCTCTCTTCTCGCCCCCCTGCCCCCATCACATCCTCCCCCCTTATTTGTGCCCCCTCTCCCTTCCCATCTAGCATCATCTGAATATTTCACTTCCTACTCGCTCGTCTCATAGTTGCACTCCATAGCAAGTCACGCTATTTGGCACAAAGGAAAATTTAAATGTTGGAACTCTAAAAGTCATTCCTTGTATCTGAGTGAGTAGCAGGAATAATGAAGTTATCACCATGTGAAATTCCAGAGAAACAGAGCCTCATTTACTTTCATTGGCATGGATCAAATGGCTCGCTCGTGTGACAGTTAAATTTCTTAAGGAGAAATTCATTTTAGACATTAGGGAAATCATGGTCGAGCATTGGGATCATTTTGGGTTTTTTGGGTTCTTAGTTCCTTCTCATCATTTGTGTTCCTCGTAAAGATTTCAAAGCCTCACTGTGAATTGCACTAATTTACACTTTGCACCATTTTCTTCTCGATGATATCGACACTGGCTCCTCGGGCCATTGATGCTTGAGCTCAGGTAGGGTGGCAGGTCGTTCTGAAATGAAGTGGGAGAAGTTACCCCATATGACCTCATGCTCCCCTCATGCCTATGGGTCCTTTGATATAAAATAAAACTGTAAGAGTGGGTTTGGAAAAACTTCAAAGGAGCCTCCTACGGTAAAGAGAAGAGGATTATGAAATGCAAGAGAGGTACATGGAGAAGAACATAAAAATATGACAACTCGAAGATGAGGCAGATGCTCTACGAAGTAGAATCGATGATCTCTCAATTCAATTGGCAATGCAGAACTTCCAAACAACAAGAAATAATTCATATCAACCTAAACTAACCAACTAGCTTTGATGACTAGTGTACTTATTTTGTTTATTTTCCATGATGAATTGTAAATGTATTTTGTTACTATGATAGTTCTGTAAGGCATACTCTAGTAAATATGTAATCACTCAGTTGATTTTTGAGAGGAAAATAGGCTTGGACAATCTTTGCACACAATGATACCCATTGATGTGAATGTATATGAAATGTAAAACTCTCGTACTTTTTTTCGTGACCGTGTCCATATTAATACAAATATATTACTCTTTCCAATTAAAAAAAAACAATCTAAATGAACTTTATTTCTTAGATTTTTATAAACCTAAATTTTAGATTATTTATGTTCCTTTTTGTTGGTTCATTGACTGGTGTTATAATTTCTCTTGAACTTATATAATGATCATTTATGATATTAACAATTTTACTAGCCCCCTAGAGATAGCTCAATTGGCAAGTGATATGAAAATGAAGTCTTATGTATCAAGAAATTCAATGTTCAAGTCCACTTCTCTTACCTGTGTCTCTAAAAAGGGCATACAGAAGAACCTAGGGTTAAGATAGTAGTGGCTGGAATCGACCATGTCTCGCATGATTATGGACCGACCAAATTGTTGATTCCTCTAACAAAAAAAAGAGATAACAATTTTATTATGGCATGGGTCAAATCAAACAAGGTTTCAAAGGTAATGGAAAGAGAATAAATGCAATGAGAAGATAATGTATGGATTTTTTTATTTTTATTATGTCTACAATGTCTATCTAGGGACACTTTCTTCACTTATCCTAGTTTTTCTCATTTAAAGATTTGTACATTTACTATGTGATAAACAAGTGTACATAATAAAAATTTTATTACTTTTAAAACTTTACTTTAAAAAGTAGTTATTTTTGCTAAATATGTTCTCAATGACTAGATAATAGTAAACACTATTGACAAATTCGGCCATATATCTAATTTTTTTAATTTAAAAAGAAAACATTTTCTTGACAATCACAATAAACATAACCTTTTGAAGCTTGTTGTTCAATTTCTTCTTTTGTGTTATTTATGATATCTTAGCCATCTCTAGTTATTGTTTTTATTTTGATGTTAGAAATGCACCTAAAGAAATATAAATGAATGTAATACATTATGTGAAACAATATGTAATATACAATAATAAAAGGTTACAAGTAAGATGCAAATCACAATAGAAAAGAAATAAGTAGAGCATATTCCTTTTAGTTTAATGTTCCACAATAGTGTATTATTTTGATTTTCATTTTTGGAAGTATTGTTACTTGTTTTTATATAATTTTCACTAAACATCATATCTAATTACAAATAAAAGAATTAATAGAGTGCAACAGAGTAAATTTATTTTATCCCTTATTATTTCTTGAGTAATGTATATACTTTTCAAGTTTAGTGAGAGAAGAGAATGATCGAGAGATCTGCATCTTTTCTCTACAACTAGGGTTTCCTTAGATTTCATCAAACATTCGATTATAGGCACAACAAGCTTCAAATGGATTGGGATTTCCTAGCCTTACCATTTCTTGTATAGCCATGGTGATTGTGGGTTTAATTTCGTTGTTTATTTTTGGTTGGTTCTCATGTTCCTTAGCTTGGGTTGAGTTATTAGTTCCTAGAAGCCCTAGTTGGACAAACGCTCTGGAAGCCCTCTAACAACTTCAGTTGAGTTAATAGACATGGAAGCCTTGGTTGGAAAAATGCTCTGGAAGCACTTGGTGGGTTGATTTATTATTCCTGGAAGCCTTGGTTGGACAAATGCTCTGGAAGCTCGACGATAGCTATGGGTTGAGTTACTAGTCTTAGAAGCCTTGGTTGGAATAAATGCTCTGAAAGCCTTAGAAGGCTTGGATGGAGACCAATCTGATGATGGTTTCATGATGTATGACCATGAGGTGGAATCATTGTTTGATGGGTTGAGGTGGATGGCCTATGGAAGCCCTGGATGAGTTTTCATTGACGTGTTCTATGAGATCCCACATTCATGCTTGGCATATGGCACCAGGGTTAATTGTTGAAGAGAGAGTTGGCTCAGCCATTATACGGTTGGGTGGAACGTGGAAGTCTCATCTCAGGTTTGGATTTTGGATAATTAATGAAAGGGTATTTCTTGTTGTATTTCTATGAGAATTTTGATGGATTATATATGGTTTATATGACTGTACTTTCATGATTATTTTTGCTACTATTACGTTATTTATGTATGTGTTTTATAACAACAACCATGTGTGGATCTCATCATGTTCTTACTTGCAATTGAATTATCAATGTATATATGACCTAATGGATGGAGTGGCAGTTGATTATTGAGGGATCAATGGTTCTTAACAATTCACAGCTAAGTATGCAGCCCCTATGTTCATAATTGTTAATTACACATGTAGATTACACATTTGCAATATTTTTTACGAAATGTTTGTCATGACTAGTGGGGGTCCACTCAAGGGCTTGAGCAAGTGATTGCTTTAGTACTGTAATTTCCATCTTATTTTTCTAATTTGAAGAGATGGTTCAATTTTGGGCAGTGACGTGGGCTCTGCACCTAAAAAAGTGGCTCAAATCTCGGAGTCATTGGAATAACACTGATAGGTTTGGTCTCTGGTCACTGGCAGGCAAGCCTGTGAGAGCGACTTTGGGTTTATGGTTACCCTCATGCCTATAGCATGAGAGTGAGAGAGGCTTAAGTTATCCAAAAGTTCAGTGGGACCTGAACGCAAGCTTTCTAAATCATTGAATTGATTCCTGACCATCATGTAACTGATAGTTAATGTTTGTATGGTATGTTTCCATCAGTTCCACTTCCTTAACATGACTTAGGAGGTCAAATGATATCATAGTGGCCTCTCACCACCTGTTTACCTTGGTTGTCTGGTTGCTTAGATAGATGTGGGAGGAGGGTGTTATAGAGTAGTGTCAGAGCATGGTTCACCTGTCATATTGGATGGGATATGTGTTGGTCATGCATGCATGTCAGTTGCATGCGTGTCTCTCACACTTGAATTCCATGTGCTTTTTGCATTTTCATATTGTTGTTCAGGGTTATAGTGATGCCGTCATGTGAAACTTGAGGTTGTTGTGGTGGAATGCAGCATTGTGAATGTATGACTGGTTACATGTTAATTTATGTTGCTTACATGTATCATTTTAGTATTTTGATTACAATTTTTCTTGCTCATTACATTTTTGTATGCTAGGTTGCATGTATCATTCTTGTACGTTTGATTTCAAGTATCGTTCATTCATGCTTGATAATATGTGTTTATGCATATGTGTGGATGGTTATGCATTGCTTATGCATGTTCATGGTTGCATGTGGTCAAGTGTATAATGGTGTAATTATGTTGGTTGCCATGCATGAGGTCATGGTGTATGTTGTTATTGAGGTCATGCATTGATGACTCGACCCTAACTAGAATGATGGTTGCATGCTCATATGCTTATGTTTTATATTTCGATATGCTATCATGATTATGTTACATGTATCACATTGATTTGTTGATCTTGCAGACAAGGTCTTCTCCCCGGGCTATACTAAGGTACTTTGATTTATTGTGATTTGTTTTAATTGACATATTACACCTTGAAGGAAGAAATATCAAATGGCTAGCAATATGGTTGACTACCAAAAGTATCCCTATGAATCCGAAGAGTAGTATGGTATCGGGAACTCTTCCAATTTAGTAGTTAAACTAAGAAGCTTAAAGGAAGAAATAAGCATTTTTAAGGTGGATAATGATAGAATCATACATGCACAAGAGAAACAAGCAAAGGTAAATGTAGTAGTACTTCAAAGTTTGTCAAATTTTTAGTGACTAGGACCACACCAGATCAGCTATTACCAGGAGGATAGAACTAATGGAGCATATGGTAGTCAGTTGCATGGTTGTCACAGATTAGATCGAGATGACACAATCAGAGATGGCATATGGTTGGACACTCCACATAGGAGAAGGGATAGGCACAGGTATGATTCTAGTTTTGATTCAGGTAAGCACCATGATTTTCATTGGTATCATCCCTATAGGAGAAGTGATAGGGGAAATTTCCCAGTTATTTTAAGAAATCGAAGCCACCAACATTTGATGGAGAGATGAAGAAACCACAGGATGCAAAGGCATGGTTTCTTGGAATGCGGAATTTTTTTAGGTTGCATGACTATTCAGAGAACATGAAAGCTAGATTGGATACATTCAGTCTCAAAGGTAGACCAAACATTTGTTGGGAAGATGTGAAGAATTTCAGATGGATTTATGAGGAGGATTTGACTTGGAGTGAGTTTGAGCAGATATTCAAGAACAAGCACTTTTCGAAGAGATACTTTGATGATAGAGAAAAATAATTTTATGAGCTAAACATGGGATCTGTGATAGATGATGAGTACACTAGTAGGTTTTTAGAGTTATTAATGTATGTCCCTTATCTAACAGAGGAGAAGTCCAAGATTCAAAGATTCATTAGTGGGTTACTAGTTGCATTTAAAGATAGAATTGAATTCGACGAGCCTAGATCCTTCGAAAGCTAAGGCATTTCTATGAGCAACTAAAGTATAGAACTGATACTAAGCCTGACTAGAGAGGTAATGCAAAGAACAAAGAAAAATGGGACAAAAAGAGAGAAAGGCCTTAATCTAGCAAGCCAAAATTTTCTGCCAACCTGCACTGAAAAATCAATTTGCCTAGCAATTTCGAACTACCTACATTAAACTCTATGTAGCCTATAGAAATTTGTCCTACTGCTTCTAGTGAAAAACATTTTTTTCTTTCACTTTTGAGCTTCTCAGTCTGATCAATCAAGCTATGATACCATGTGAAAATTTCAAGTCTGAAATCTTATTGCAACAACTGGAATTAATTCATCTAATTGTAAAATTACTTAGTAATTTATTTTCTATGACAAATATCAAATAAATCACTCTGCAACCATCAAAAATAAAAATGAGAAAAATTATAGTGTTAGAAACTGAGAAATATTCTAGTACACACACATAAAAATTGACACACTTATTTCTAGACAATTGCACTCATAAAAACCCAACTTAGGAAAATTAATGCAATAACTTTAGGTTTTTATTATTATGCAATAGTGAAATTTTGAGTACAAACTATGGATGTCCAATTGGAAATCTAAACAGCAAGAAAATTTGGAAAAAATTATCTAAGAGAATTTCCCTTTCTCCACAAGCAACCCGAGCACAACTTTGCTTCAGAAACTCATCCTCCTAGACCCCTCACACTGACTTTTGTGTAGTGATTATGGATAACCTTGGACGTCTAGCACAAAACTACCTCTGATCAAGTCGTCATGCCCGTATCTACTAAGGAAAATGATTCTTTGTCCTTTTGGAATAGTTTCCTAGCCAGTGAAAGTTAAATCAAATTTTCCCATATTAAATCAAATTACCCTATAAAGCTGGTTGCGCAATCCTTTGTGCTACCTCACTGGGAATAACTCGACCTCTTGCCAATTCCTCTTTGGATTTGAGAAAAATCTTCTGAATCACTTTCCCTGCCCCTCTCTATCTCTACTTCCCTTCTGAAGCTCGAAATCTTCATCAAACTAAATGTTGTTGTATGGAAAATCAAATTCTTCAAGGAAATCAAACTATGTTTATGTGTTCTCCATCTACCCATCAATTTCTTCGTATAATGTTATGTTGGGACTCCAAAAACCAAGATTAAAATTAATAAAGGACTAAGATCACATTAAAGTCGATCCATGTGAGTTTCTAGATGATTCTGACCTTATCTTAATTAATCTGATCAATTAACCCCTTTCCCTACGTTTAGACTTAGGGAATATTTAAAACTAGGTCGATAATCTAATTGAGACACTTCTAGGTGGAACTTCCATAAATAATTTTTGGATTATGGATAAATCTCGTGTTTTAGCCTCTCCATGGCCTCTCCACAAAGTTTAGAGACTAGAACACCCCTAATGCTACAAAAACTAATACAATAGAGAAATCTATAAAAAGTAGGATTATTAATGTTTTATAATAATTTTAATTAAAATTAACCAAATATGTATACTCATTATTGGATTTTTTTTATAGCACAAATTGTTTTTACTTTATTTAGAAAATATTTTATTTATAATTTAAAAGGGGGATGTGTCAGCTTCAGGTTGAGTATGGAAGGAATCACACATCTAACTCATACTAGGTTGTAGAATGTGCTTCTTAGTGCAATAAATGTACTAATATAAATTAAAGCATTTTTATAAATGGAGACGTGAGATATATATATATAAACTTAAATAGTGGATATAAATTAATATCCATTTTATCATCCCCATATGGGGTGCATGTGACATGAGAAGGTGGGGTTGCATTAGCACCATCCCACCATACCACATGCCAAAGGACTGTGGCCGCACACCACCATAAAGTTTCCCTACATGCCATTTTGAATGCAAGGGATGGTGCAATAGACCACCATTTGATGAACTGGTTTTTCATTCATTCTCGTGTTGATTCAAAACAATAGAGGGAGGATATCTTATGTCCTTCATAGAGTTTCATCGTAGGTTGTACCATCCCAAGGGCAGCCAATATCAAAATGTTCCCCCATGCATTCCACACTCAAGAGGACACATTTAGTGGGAAATGTAACCATGATATTAGCTTGGGGAAGGAGACCATATGATTGGGCTTGGCATACAACTTCGGTTAGCTTAATTATTCTTAACATGGGAAGTCATAGGAATTCTAGAGTTCAAAATTTATGGATTCTTGTTTACTTATAACGTAACTCAGCCCCCATATCTTATTCTATGGATATCTCAATGGAAAGGTTGGAGTTCCTCTCAGAAGCATAGGAAGGAAAAACTGGCCCAGCTAGGATGTTTATTTTACCTCACCATGGCTTTCAGTCCATCCAATATTTTCTATATTTTTCTAGTTGCATGCTCTGGGCCCAAGGGGAAGTTTCCTCATCTATTAAATCCACAAAAGTATATGTCTAGCCTCACCCTCTTATCGAAGCTACCTCCATGGATCGCTAACACAAACTGGCATAGTTGTGTTACTATTATCCCATTTATGAGGAACAACTCTCATGATTTTCTTGTAGAAGGTTCTATTATCGTCGCTCATAGGAAAATCCAAAGTTCATTATTCACTCAGCATGAGCAATTGCCCTCATCTAAGGCAAAGTTCCATTCTTATTCTAGAGAATCCTCCTCAATAACTTTCTTAGTTTGCTTAAGTCCAAACTTGTTGATCTGTTACTAGTTGAAGAGGTCATTCACCAATATTTGGTCTCAACCCTTTTCATGCTCTTACACCATGCCTCATCAATGAGTGGGGGGATATAGGGAGAAACTTATTATTAAGATCATGGGAACTCAAGATCATATATATGAGTTGCAATATCACCTGCCATATTAACATGTCTTACATCCCAGTTAGTTTAGAAAGAAATTAACTAGGTAGAGGGGGAATTGACAAATGAGTGGTGTACCCTCATGGAAACATAGGTGCAAGAAGAGGTAGCATATTGGGCTCCAAATGATGAACACACTAGAGGATGTTACAAGTAATATATGTATACCATTTATATTTACTGGAATTTGAAGCTTCTCTTGGAAAATGTACTTGTGGACAAGAATTAAGTCAAGGAGCTTATTCTCCTTACACTAAATCAAATGGAGAGGCACATGATTGCAATGGATTGCAAGTTTGAGAGGTTGTATAAGCTTATGGGTATTCCTTGTGATCCTGATTGCTCCCTTGGTAGTAACAATAAGCCCATCCCCATGAAATCCATTAAATCAGATAAGTCTGATCGAATGTCTCTAAGTTTCTTTATTTTTAGTACTTTTATGATTTCATTTTGTAGTCTTTACTTTTAGAAAGGCCTTAGAGTCTCTGTCGTTAGAGTATGTTTTTCTGTTCCTAAAACTACGAAAATCATTCTATATTTTGTTTTTGAGTGGAAACCAAAAATTGGCATCAAAAGACATGGCTGTAAATTTCACATTCCACGAAATGAAAAATTTACTTCATGAAAAAAAAATGATTCATTTTAAAATACAAATTATAATTATTCTTAATATTTTTACCCATTATATTTCGTAACTTCATATTTAAATTTAACTAATAAATATAAAAAAGTTAATAGTTACAATACATTTTAAACTTTATATATTGCTATCCTAGATCTATTTTCACTTCATATCTACCAACCGTTGAGAGGAATCAAATATTTTTTCACAATAGAATAAGTTTGAATCTCAAGAGATTTAATCCCTCTCGGCGCTTGGTGCATATGTATTATCCCTCATAGTTTAAAGATCATAGTGCATATGTATTATGTAAATTTCAAATTTAAGACTAGATAATTGTATGGATTCAAGCCATAAATATAATATATGGATTCAGTTAAACAATCCTAATGGCTAAGACTAAAATTCACGTGGATATTGGTTTTCATATAGAAGAATGCCATGATCCTTGATTTCCTTGGTATTTTTAGATATAAATAAAACAATAACCTTTTATGCAATCATTTTTTAAAAAATAGATTCTAAAGTTCTAAATATATCATTGCTATTGTTTAAAGTTATTGTTGTTTCAATCTTTTTTATTTTTTACTTTTTTGTACTAACACATATCATAATTTTAAAATAGAATGCTTTAGTGTTTTTTCTATAGTTTTTGATGGATTTTTTTTCATTTTTCATTACTATTTATAATTAATTATTTTTTGTTTTTTGTTTTTATTTTGCAAGTAGAAATACCCATGGTTTTTGAACCAATGACCATAACATCAATAAGTACCTTAATAGTAGACCTAATTACCGTCTATTAATTCCCCATATACTATAACTTTTATGGAATTAACTCTTTAAAGTAACCTATTGCACTAATAAAACTATTTACAAACTAGAAGACATGAAAAATATGAGTACGTTATGCCTTCAAGAAAAATATTATATTTCAAGGTTTACTAGCTTTAATATTTTAGATCCGTAAGGGGGGTGGTTTATGCAAGGGTAGAGGTGTTCAATGTTTGGCTATGCTAACCAACCCAACTAAAAACAATCTGTAAGCTTGATATATCAAATGATTTGATTGTTAACTTTCATGGAAATGAGCCTTAACTCCATTAGTTCCATCTCAGATTCTCAATCTTTCACAATGAATTTCCTCAGTATTATCTTGGGGTGGCTCACTCCATTAATTTGGTTGACCTTGATTTTACTATTCCTATCAAAAGCCATGGACTTTCCTTGCTCCTATCATTTGTTTAGATTTATTTTTGTTGACCTTACTTGTTCCTTTCTTTGTCCCTTCCTAGATTTTGGTGGTCATGTTACTCGTTTGTTGTTAAATGTTGATTCCATGTTGAGTTTCATTGAAGGTTCCTCCATTTTTTTTGTTGCACATGGTCTATACTTCTTATTTGGGGTTGTTCAACCAAGTGAGGCTCTTTCTCCCCACCACAACCATTAGCCATCAACAAGATCATAATCAGAGAGGAGAAGGAGTTCATGGAGATTTGGAGGTCCAAATGCTAGGTATTTTCTAGCCATTTTTAAGACCATACTCCTTCAGGAATCTAATATAATATTAATGATACTAAAATAGATATTAGGTGTAACTTTACATGGATTTTTTGTTTTTAGGTTTTGGACAACATGACACTATGGATACTTGATGTAAGGAACACTTAATGATGAAATTTTATTCATCTCTTTCTCGTGGATTTGTATTGGCATCTAAATAATTTTCTTGGAAAGATGTTGTTGGGCCAAAGGGATTCAAGAAATCAAAGCTTGAACAATATGAATAATATAAATATAATGCTTATGGACATTTAGGGTCACTTTTCTTGCATTAATTTGGGTCCACCTCCAAGGCCAGAAAACTCCCCCCATGTAAGGATGAAGGTCACCTAATAGAGGTAAACACATATTTATATTCTTGATGTTTTTGTTTTGGAATTTTATGTTTTGGTTATGAAATTTAGAATAAGGTTTGATTTTTTCACTATATTTCTAGCAAGTTTTCCCTTTGAAGGGACATCTTTCAAACTCTATAAACAATTAATTTCCATCTCCATTTTATTGATTATAAAAAATTAGTTATTGTGTCTATGGTCTGGTTTCGAGTGGCATATCAATTTAAAATAATAATGAATAGTTTTTTTTTTTTCAATGAAAAGTCAATGAAACCTTAAAAAAAAGGATTAATACTTTAACAAAATATATAAACATAATATATTTGAAAAAATAATATCACAATAATGTTTTATATCATTCTTCCACTAAAAAACATATGCTATTCATGAGGACAAAAAATATAATCTTGTTACACTGACAAAAACTAACATATAACAAATTTAGGCGAAAAAAGAGTTTCCACAAACTGCTAACAATTCAGCTAAAAGAGAGAGAGTAATCCTTGGAGCAGACACACAATAGACAATAAAAAAATATAATAATTATAGGGGCAAAAGGGATGCCCACAAACTGAAAAAGACATAACTGCTAGAAATAAAAAAAAAATGTCTTAGAAAAAATACGTCAAGCACAATACATAAACCTACCTCAAGAAGCATTGCCTCTTTTGAAAGTAGATCATCTACAATGTTTTGTTCCTAGAAAACATGTTGGACTTGAATGGCACTAAATTCCTCGTGAAGGGCCTTAATCTTATTCTTCCAAGTTTGTAGCCAAAGAACCGTGAACTTTAATCCATAATTAAGCCATTTCACAATCACTTTGGAGTGTCCAAAAATATGAACATTTTTTATGCCTTTGAGGAGAGCAACTTTTATCGGACTCCATAATGCAAGAAGTTCAACTTTTATGTTGGTTATGGCCAACTCCTAATTTTCCTTTGAAGCAATGGTCATGGGAGAGATAATCCACCTACCACCATAACAAAGGTTAGCACAACCCCCAATAGAAAAATTCCACGACTCATGATCTAGGAAAACAGAAGGAGCCAAATTCCTAGTCTTCTTAAATTTGGGAGGAGCTAAATACTTAATCAAAACTAACCAAATTTTGCGGATCACCTAAAAGGAAATTAACTACTATTTTTCATAGAGACGTTTATTCATCTATATCAATATACCCCAAATGATGAAGATGGGAAAGTATTTAAAAATAATGATTTTAGAAGACTCAACCCAACCCTGAAGAATTTTTTCTAGATTGTCACCCTTCCAAGAGCTTTTAATAGAAAATTGAGACAAGGAAACATCATATATTTGTCTTGCAGTCAATTTGGAAATGAAAAGGTAGTTATCATTTTCCACACTTTGATTACATAAGCCACAAATATTAGGCATGTTCCATCCTTTCTTAAGGAATTTTTTCCATGTTATAATTTTGTTTTCCAACATTGGCCATAAGAAGAGTTTGCATTTCAACGGACCCTAACATACCAACACATAACTGAAGTACTCCTTGTAAACACAAAAATGAAAATGTTGAATAAGAGAAGAATAAGCTTTCGAAGCAATGATAGTTCCATTAGAAACATTTATCCCCTATATAATATGATCCTTCATACCTTGTTTTGAATTAATTCTAGCCTTATTGAGTTTTCTGAATTACCAATTACATTCGAGCTGAAAAATTGGTTGGGAAATCTATTTCATAACCAAATATCAACAACTAGTGACCTGTACGCATCCAACTTGATGAAAAATCTACAAGAGTTTATAGACTTCTATCTTTAAGGAGATCATAAAGCTCTTTTGAAAGGAAAAAATCTTGTCCACACCCTAATACTTCCCAAGACAAACATAGCTCCCTTCCCTAATTTTCCAGAGAGTCCAATTATCAATAAATGAAAATTCCCTTAAAAGATTCCTCTAAGAAATGGACCCCTTCTTACCAAATTTTATGGGCATCATGATCCACTCTTCCATAGAAAAATAACAAAAATATTTTCACCTCATTACAAAACTCCAAAGACTCCTACTAAAGAGTATTCTGCAGTTGCTCTTAGCTACTGAGGCAAGGGCAAAATTTTTCAAGTTCACATACCTCAACCGCGTAACTTTCTTTTCACATAGAGCTAGCTTTTCTCATTTAACTAGCGAAATACCCTTCCTCCATGGTTTTCCTCCCCAAAAGAGATGTGTTGATGGCGAGGTTGCAGGCTCTAATGATAGTCTCTCTAATTTGACAGTAATCTCCTGAATCTCTGCCTCAATTTCCTCTATATTGTTTCCAGAAGTATCAGTCATTAACTGATAGCTTCCTTCCTTTTTATTTAACAGGCCACAACCTTTCTAAGTTAGAATCAAGGCATCAAACTTAAAAATTTTAAGCATGCCTTACAAGGAAACTATAGATTTATAATTATTGTGACCTTTCAAGAATTGATTTGCTACAATGATGCAAACAAAATACATTAGAGACCCACGATGCTCCTCTTTCAATACCAATAGAATGCTCAGAGATCGACGTCATTTTGGCGTCATGCGCTCATGCTAGTTAAGTAAATGGACGAGGAACGACGATGCAAATAAATTTGTATCAAACTCCTACCATACTATGGCTTTCATTCCACTTACGGTCGAACGAATCAAATTCAAGAACAATAGCAATGAAAATTGGAAAAGATGGTTTCAATTGGCCTCCGTGGAACTGAACTCAAGGAGAACCTGTTGCACACGTTCAACATATAATGTTGTATCACTCTTATTAAATCTAGAAATTACGAAGGCATGAACCTATACTACCACTGTCACTCAATTGTAATAATTACACAGATCTTATGTATCTCGTGCAATCCATTTCGCCCACGCTTACAAGGTATTCATACTCAGTTTTATATATTTATCCCCTGCAATCGGTTGCATATATAATTAACAACAAATATATTAGGCACGCGTTGTCCCTTCCATGCATATAACACTGCTCTGAATTCAATAACTAGAGTTTACGCTCCCCAAGAAATTCACACACGGTATTATATATATCCACCTTCCACTGCAACATTAATACATAGATTTATATATATCATATACAACAGTTGCGCCATGTGAAATTTGTGGAATTTCCCAACTTTTTACAGCGATTTCCATACTAATTCACAATGTAATATTCAGTTTTTTTTCATGAGAGAAAGTTTTTCAAAATAACAATGGCACCGCCTCCCTCAGTTTGGCGGCCAATCCCCCTTTCACTCATAATGGATAACCTTATTTAGTACAAAATTAGCCTTTTATATAGTAAATTAAGGCTTTTAAAATTTGTCTATCTTATGAAAAGATAGCAAGTTTTATTCATCCCTCTTATCCTACTTTTAAAAAAAAAAATAGCATGTTTTATTTTTATCCTATTTTTAACTGGAAAAACATAGAAACTGCAGGCTTTTTCCCTCTGAGTGGCATGCTCCTGCATCAGACTTCCAAGGTTGAAAATAATCATGATCTCCTGATCATGCTTTTGAAATCTTGACCGCCTGGATCCCACACTTTGTTCTGCAAGTCATCATCTGCTGATGCTTGCTGTTTTTTTTCGGGTCTCCATATTTTATGTTGTCTTGCTCCACTCGCTGCACTTTCATAATTTGTCCCTGTTTTCATCTTGCTGCTACTTCTGTTGCTTCTCTTCCTTGCTGATGTTTTCCGCTGAGACACTTTCAACATGATTCTTCTAATTAACTCAATTTCTTTGTCCAACAATTCTTCAAGCTACTGATTTCTTGCTGCCTGCTGAGCTAAGAGGGCTTGCTCAGTTTGTACTATCACCTGCTGACTTCTTGCTTCTATGCTTGTTTCTATTATGACTGCCACCCGATCATCCATACCCTCTTGTCCGCTGGAACAGAAAATTTCTTCTCTCCTCAACTAAGTCAAATGTTCTGCACCAATACCTGCACTCACAAATCACTTTTTAGAATAAAATTCATAAGGCCTGAGTGCCTTACTTCCCATTTCCAGTATTTCAGTATACTGATCCCAATCATTCTTGAGATTATCACTCAGTCTCTCCTCAGCATCATCTTCTCCGAGAATGCCTTTGTATTCTGGTTCATAAAAATGAACCTCTTTATTTTCATTCATCTCTGTCTTTATATTCTGAATATTTATCCTTTATACTTCTAGTCTTTTCTCTAGAACACTTAACTCATGCCATAAACCTGTTATCTCTTTTGAGAAAATTTCTGTGCAATCTTCAATACTTTCACAAACCAAGCTTCCTGTTGTTACCATCTCATCACCTGCATTCATGCACAACTTGTCAGTTGGAAAACTACAAGTTTTAACAGTCTCACTTGTCGGTTCAGATACCAGCTCTTCCAGCTGATCCTCTTCTTCATCCACTTGAAATTTCTCTTGTACTGCCACAACAAAAGCATTACTGCTTTCTTCTTCAAAGTACTTATCTCCTGAAAGATTCTCCTCCATGCTTGTGACAGCATCACAAGATTGCACATCCTTCTCAACACCTGTAATCACATCACAATTGTCAGCTATACAAACATAGGAATTCGCACTATCCAACTGATTTGGATCTACCAAATAACTCAAGGGATCATCAATGATCTTCTCCTCTGCTTCACCAATGGAGACCTCCTCTTCCAACTCAGTTGCTCTGAGTTTTTCCTGTTTCAACTGTACATCCACGATCTGCTCCAAGTATTCCTTTCCTCCAAATAACAGAGTTTTTGGATCAGGCTTCTGTCTCGGTCCATCTTCTTCTTGCAGAGGTAACAATGTATGATTGACACCGTCCTTTCCAAACTTGTAGGTGTTTCTCTTCCCATCATGTATGGTTGCTCTATCATATTGCCAAGGTCTTCCAAGCAATATGTGACACACGTCCATAGGCATCACATCACAAACAATTTTATCTTTGTACTTGCTCACTTGGAATTCTATTTCACACTGTTCACTTACCAACTGTTGATGTCCCTTTTTCAACCATGATACTTTATAAGGTGTTGGATGCTTCATTGTCTTCAACTTCAATTTCTCCACTACTTCTGTAGAAACCAAATTATCAGTGCTGCCACTATCAATGATCATCTAGCAACATTTCCCTTGGACCTTGCACACTGTACTGAATAAAGTTTTCCTTTGTGGCGGTTCAGCCATCTCCTTTGCTAGCTTAAGCAAAACTTTATTAAGTACCAAAGATTCTCCTCTTTCTGGTGTATTCACTTCTTATGTTACTGCTGCCATTGGTGCCTCTTCCTCAACTGGAGTAACAATTGCATTCCTCCACTTTATTTCTGCATTCTCTGGGCACTCAAAAGCTCTATGTCTCAGCTTATTGCATCTGTAACATCTTATTTATCTGCCTCCTCCTCTGCCTCCTCTTCCTCTAGAAAAACTCCCTCTGCCTCTTGCATCACCTCCTATGGGTGCATGCTGGGTTGAGCTACTGCTAGCTCCTTCTGTAGGTGTTGTAGATCTTCCACTACCACCTTGACTTTCTTTTCCTCTGAAAGTCCCTCTCCCTCTGGCAAACTGCTTCCTCATGAGTTTTTCCTCAACTTTCAGCGCTATCTGATAAGCTTCCTCTACTGTTTTTGGAGACAACAGACTTATCTCATCCTGAATGTCCATCTTTAGGCCATTCATATATCTAGCCACCCTCTCATCTGTATTTTGGGCTTCTCCAGCTCTTATGCTCGCCTTATAAAACTCTTCTGTATATTATTTCACTGTTAAAGCTCTCTGTCTAAGATTTTGCATTTGTCTAAATAATGTTTGCTGATAATTACTGGGCAAAAACTTACCTTTTAACTTTGCTACAATTCTGCTCCAATTCTTGATTAGCTGCTTACCCAATCTCTTCCTTTCCGCCTACACACCATCCCACCAGAGTGCTGCATGGCCTTTTAATTTTGTGACAACAAACTTTACTTTCTTCTCATCTTCCATTTCTTCATAATCGAAGAATGTCTCCATGCTATTAATCCAGTTGATTAATTCTTATGGATTCAGTCCTCCTTGATATATCGGCGCTAATTGATTCCATGGTCTGGCTGTGGATTTCAACACTGACTGAAAGAACCTCATCTCAGGAGTAACCTGTACAACTTCTTCCTCTGTAGCTTCAATTTCGGGCTCACTGACATCTCCATCATCTATGTTCCTGTCTGAGGTTAATGCATCCAATCTAGCTCGCAGCTCTTCCATGCTTTCCATTATTTCAGTGTTTGCAACAGGCTGTCCTCTTCCACCACATCCTCGTCCTCTTCCAATTCTGAAAGCCATCCTTCTCCTGCTCCTGAGATTCAATTCTATGTCAGTTGATGGCTCTGATACCACTAATAATGATGGGGTTGCAGGCTCTAACGATAGTCTCTCTAATTTGACAGTAATCTCCTGAATCTCTGCCTCAATTTACTCTATATTGTTTCCAGAAGTATCAGTCATTAACTGATAGCTTCCTTCCTTTTTATTTAACAGGCCACAACTTTTCTAAGTTAGAATCAAGGCATCAAACTCAAAAATTTTAAACATGCCTTACAAGGAAACTATAGATTTATAATTATTGCGACCTTTCAAGAATTGATTTGCTACAATGCTGCAAACACAATACATTAGAGACCCACGACGCTCCTCTTTCAATACCAATAGAATGCTCAGAGATCGATGTCGTTTTGGCATCATGCGCTCATGCCAGTTGAGGTAATGGATGATGAACGACGATGCAAATAAATTTGGATCATACTCCTACCATACTATGGCTTTCATTCCACTTACGGTTGAACGAATCAAATTCAAGAACAATAACAATGACAAAAAGAACAATAGCAATGACAATTGGAAAAGATGGTTCCAATTGGCCTTCGTGGAACCGAACTCAAGGAGAGCCTGCTGCGCACATTCAACATATAATGTTGTATCACTTTTATTAAATCTGGAAATTACGAAGGCATGAACCTATACTACCACTGTCACTCAATTGTAATAATTACACAGATCTTATGTATCTCGTGCAATCCATTTCGCCCACGCTTGCAAGGTATTCATACTCAGTTTTATATATTTATCCCCTGCAATCGATTGCATATATAATTAACAGCAAATATATTAGGCACGCGCTGTCCCTTCCATGCATATAACACTGCTCTGAATTCAATAACTAGAGTTTACGCTCCCCAAGAAATTCACACACGGTGTTATATATATCCACCTTCCGTTGCAGCATTAATACATAGATTTATATATATCATATACAACAGTTGCGCCATGTGAAATCTGTGGAATTTCCCAACTTTTTACAGCAATTTCCATACTAATTCACAATGTAATATTCAATTTATTTTCATGAGAGAAAGTTTTTCAAAATAACACTGGCATTGCCTCCCTCAGTTTGGCGGCCAATGCCCCCTTTCATTCATAATGGATAACCTTATTTAGTACAAAAGTAGCATTTTATATAGTAAATTAAGGCTTTTACAGTTTGTCTATCTTATGAAAAAATAGCAAGTTTTATTCATCCCTCTTATCCTACTTTTAAAAAAAAAAAATAGCATGTTTTATTTTTATCCTATTTTTAACTGGAAAAACATAGAAACTGCAGGCTTTTTCCCTCTGAATGACATGCACCTGCATCATGAATGTAGAGTCTTTAAATACACTAAAAACTGCTAACATGAAAACAGACTAAAATTATTAATAAACAAGAATACTTTCTTTAATATATAAATAATGAATAAAGATACAATTAGTTGTATAATATTATAATAATTTTTCTTCCTTAAAAATTATATATTATAAAAATTCTCCAATATGTTATTATAATCTCAAATTTTCAAATCAGGTAGAGGTTTCATATTTTTTTTTTTAACAACTGAGTTTTCATCGAATAATACTCATAATTAATTATCCATTTTTAAAATATGGAAGAGAAAAAAGAAAAAAAAACACTTTTTCAAGGAATAACTATTTATTTTACTATATATTTAATTTTTTGCATGTTTAAATTATTTTAAAATAATTAATATTATTGAATAAATATAATAATAATTATTTTAATTCATTAAATATAATTTATATTGAGCATATTTTTATGATATATTCATTATAAAATATTTTAATTACTATATATTTAGGGAATAAAAGAGAACATTACGTGAGGGGAATTTTAACATTTATTTACAAAATGCATTTATACCTTAGTTTTTTTTAAATTATATACTTCCATTTATGCTATCACTTATTACTGATTGATTTTGACAACATCCTTGTGAACTTTTGGAGGTTATTTTTTTATTATATAAATAATTTTTTAATTTATTAAAAATATTTGAAAAATATTAATAACTTTTGTTCAATGGTTAATTAAAAAAGTTGTATCAAAGTAAAATATTTCATTTATCATATTTATAATGATAAAGATTAATTAATTAATTATTTTTTTAAAATATATAATAGAATAATATAAAAATTTAATAATTTATATATATATAATATCGGTTCATGATATATTGTTTAAATATATTTTCAAATTATACATTTGAGTGATGATGAAAAGTTATAGTAAATGGTGTGTTTTTTCATTGAGATATTTGATGTTTGGGGTGACCAATGTATTTATTATCAATTAAGTTTTATATGGTTGAAAATGGTGAAGTCTTGATTCCAAACATCAAAAATCCAAATACCAAAAACATTTTCCTGCATTATTTGATATATTGATTTTAACATTATAAATTTTAACTACTCCCATTGTCAACTAAATTTACCAATAAATAAAATAAAACTCAAAAAATAATATAGATTAAAAAAATGCTTATAACATTTAAAGGGAGCATTTTTCCATGAGTCATCGTTCTCTTGAGTTCAATTCTATGGTTGAAAATGGTGAATTCTTGATTCCAAACATCAAAAATCCAAATACCAAAAATATTTTCTGCATTATTTGATGTATTAATTTTAACATTATAAATTTTAACTACTCCCCTTGTCAACTAAATTTACCAATAGATAAAATAAAACGGAGTTGTCTATAATGCGACTTTTTGGAGATTCCGGTGACGGAATCCGGCGGAAGAAATGAGGTTAAATCTTGATTTTTAAGCAGTTAAAATGGTTTTTTAACTATATATTTGGATTCAGCGCCCTGAAAAACCCCTGGGAGCCATTGATTGTGCAAAAACTAGCTATCAAACTTGGGATTCCAATGAATTGCTTCCGGATTTTGACCGGAAAAATCCGCCGGAAAGGCTTTCAAAAAGTCGCGTTATAGACTACTGCAAATAAAACTCAAAAAATAATATAGATTAAAAAAATGCTTATAACATTTAAAGGGAGCATTTTTCCATGAGTCATCGTTCTCTTGAGTTCAAGTCTTCCTTCACATTATGCTTAGTTTCTTTTTGTGGGTAAACAAACCATACCTCCCAAGTTGTATATATGGCGTATTACCTTATGTGGACTCTTCCACGAATTGCGCCATGGCATCTTGGACATTTAAAATCACCAGATGTATATAATTCCAACTTCAAACCAAGAACGTCTCTGTGGGGACGCTATTAATCGAAACACCTAAAGCTATACTGCCTACTGCTGAGTGGGCCAAAGTCGCATTAAAACGCTATCGACGTGTTTTACCTCGTGAATTTTCGATTAGTCTATTTCATGGAAGCTCGAAATAAATTTCAGTGCGTAATTTTTGTAATTTCACCAACTGATCACTGCACCTCGGTCATTTTAGGGATTGCTGAACGTACTCAGACGAGCGAAGTATTAAATATATTACCCCAAGAAAATAAATAGATTTAATTGAATTCCATTTTCATCAGCTTTTTGGATTGTTTCTTCGAGAGTCTGGAGTTTCTTTATAAGAAGTAGATCTCTATATAAGTGAAACTTCCTCCATAAAAGACAGATGTTTTGTCTCATTCTACAACGACTCCTTGAATGTATACTGGTTCCTTCCTATTCAAGCAACCAAAACACTTATGTGTCATGCCGAATACCGCAAAATACTAAGGACCGTAGTCTTTGGTCTTTGTGTCTACACGCAAGTCAAACATTATTGGTTGTGATGAGTCATCCACAGATTTGGTTCTGAATAGCAGGCCATTTCAAGCGTGCCATGGTTACTGAATTTGAGATAATTGGAAGTCTTTATAAATCAATCTCTGTGTCTCTAAATTCAGCATGTATATGTGATTCGTGATTATGGCAGCTCCATTGTATCATATCAGAATCCCTACACTTCTTCTGTATTCTGCAGTTTTAATGGGAGGCCTAAGGCATTGGATCGGCCGCTTTTTGGGGTTTCTTAAGGAACCTGCTGAAGTTTCGTGGGTAGATCATGGTACAATGTCAAGCCCTGTTCTTACGGCTCAAAAGCATCCGCGCCGACTGCTGCGGCTGGAAACCTTTGGCGCGCTACAAGAGGAATTGGGAGAGGAGCTGAAAAACGACGACGCTGTCTGTGCTGTTTGCTTGAGCAAGTTTGCAATAGATGAGAAGGTCCTGCTGCTGACTAATTGCTGTCACGTTTACCATGAAATTTGTTTGACGAAATGGTTCGATGTCCAGCAGAAGAGCTGTCCTCTCTGTAGATCTCCCTTAACCACTTACTGAATGAAAGAAAGAAAAACCAGAGAGCATTGGTATTTATTGGTGCTGTGCTTATATTGAATCAAAGCAATGGTTTAGTATTATTTTCGCTACTTTTTGTTGGTGGATCTTAGTTAATAGTGATAGTTAATCTCAAACAGTTGAAACTTTGCTTTCCATGGAAATTCCTTGAATTCATTTTTTCAATGATTATTTTGAATTAAATGTTAAGTGATGAAAGATTTTGAAGATTTAAACATAAAATAAAGTCAATTCAATTTTAACTTATTAAATGTTAAGTGTTGAAATATTTTGAAAATTTGAAACATAAAATAAAGTCAGTTCAATTTTAATTTATTTTATATCCATCAATCTCCTACAATCAAATTATCCAGTACACTCAATGAATCTCATGTATAAATATATAAATGAGCAAATTAAATTCTGATACATGAATAAAAAAATATTAATGTCCTCTCAGCTATCCTTTATGCCGGGTCTCTTGACTGTGAATGAGTCTGAATTATTTTTTCATTTCCATCCTTTTCATCTTGCAATGAGGTTTCATTTCAATAGAGAATATATGTATGAAGAGTAAGTATACCTTGTGTGACATACGGATGTGGGACATTGCTTCAATTCTAAAGAGAAGAATATCTCTAAGTACTCAAAATTCAAAATAAGAAATGAACATAGCCCTTTTCATTTTTCCGTTTAAAACCCAAATTACTTTTCACTTTCCTGTTTTATATTTGCAAATCTATATACTGTATTAATTTTTTGTTATATATCAGTTCTAAATGAATATGGATCTTGTAGTCATGTTGTACAAGTACAGGTATGGTACCTGCTAAATTCTAAACACTATTTTTCCTCATATATATATATAGTTTTGCTAATCTATGTTAAATTTATGAAATTAATGAAATTATGTGAGCTTTTTCATATAGTAAATTTAAATCGAAGTTTATAAATTTAAGATATTAATTTTAATTTATATAATAATATATTTATATGTTGCTAAATTTTGTTAAATTATGAAATTGTTAAATTTATGAAATTATGTGAGATTTTTAATATAAGAAAATTTAAATTGAAGTTATAAATTTAAGATATTAATTTTAATTTGTATAATAATATATTTATTTGGAATTTTTTTAATAAAATAATTATGGTCCAAATTGCTCATGATGGAAAAATAATCTCATTCTATACCATCTCAACTTTATTATAAATTGATGAATAATGAAGGAACAATTTCGTTCTACAATATCTCAGCTTTATTATAATATATGAAAGTTAATATTGCAATTATACTTGAAACTATATCTTACCAAAAGATTATGAACCTCTTTTTAAAAAACCTTATATGAAAGGAAAGTAATATTTTATAAAACTGTTTTAGAAAAGATAGTTATATTCATAATTATTTATATTTAAAAAAAAGAAATTAAGTTTTTAAGGGGTGGATTGCTAAAGGAAACTTTCCCAACATATTTGAATATAAAAATGCCTATTATGGAAAAAAATTACTATGTTTGAAACTTATTTTGTTATGTATAAATTAAAAAGATTAAATTAATAAATCCTAAACACTATTTTTAATTTGTATTAACTTTTTGTAGAAGCTAACAAGTGTTCTAAACTTTATGGTGTCCAAGAAGCTAAGGAACATGGGATCTCCAATACCAAGAAAAAGTTTCACAAGAAAAGTTTTAGAAATTAGATTAATTAGCGTATAATTAAATATTTTATGAGTTTAATTTGGGAAAAGTAGTTAATTAAATCATATTAATTGGGGGATGTGGATTTTGCTCTAGAGACATTCAAAAAAGTTAATTGAGGACTCAAGGTGATCTTAGCCATGAGTTGAGATGAGATCATGGCCATTGAGAGTGCAATGAGTCATTATAAAAGCAAGTAGAAGGGTTTGGAGAAGACACATAAAGTGAGTTGAAGAAGTTCGACTTACTGAGTTGCAATGATTCAATTAGAATTAAGATGAATCTAAGGAGACACCAATAAATATTGATCAGATTTAGGATGAAATTTTCCAAAGAAATTTTTTAAAGTGATTTCTAGGTTTTAGAAGTAAGAAGGCATCAATTTATCTACATAGAAGGAAGATGCATAAGTTTCTGAGAGTAGCCACTTTTCTGAGTGTGGGTTTCTAGAGACCACATTTTTGTTTACAGTGGCTAGAGCTATTTCTCAAAGGTAGAGAGAGTGTCTCCAGGAGGAAAAAGGAGGTAGCACACCTTACTCGGAAGCAATCCAAGTAGCTAAGTGAATTTCTAGAGCCAATACTGTATATTTCTATGAAGGACTGTGAATGTAGGGAAGTAGTGTTAATTTGATGGAGGAGGTCAAATACAGGGAGACAACAAGTCTCGAGTTATTTTTGTCATTGGATATTATGAGTTTTTGGAGTTTTGTTAGTGAAAGGAAATTAGTCATAATTTCTCAAATTGTTAAATACTAATAAAATCCTCATGTGTTGCACTCGTTTTCCTTTCCAGTTTTTCCAAAATATTTTATTCTAAAATAATGTTGTCATGTTATCTTGTATGGGCGTATTATTTCTCAGTTCACATATTTTATTTTGGCAGTGTCTTTTATTTGTGAACATTGCAATAGTGATTTAATCATTATTTTCTAAATTAAAAATTTAGAAGATAAATAATATGGATTAGACATAATATTAAATTCCATTTATTACAATCTTGGAAGTTCAACATGATTTCAAAGTAGATTAAATCAGCAATGCTCTAGTGCAAGGATTGTATAGTTCAAGGGAGATTTTAAGCACAAAAAATATGACCTATGCAGGTCAGCAAAGCATTACAAATTTTAGAGGCAACAATTCAATTTCTAGTGTAGGGAGGTGATCTAGAGGAAGTTCAAGTTATCTTAGTGAGCAATAGTAGCCAGTGAGGTTGTAGGAAATGGTTTCCATAGGAATATTGATTTTTGCAAGAGTAGATCTAGTGTAGAGGATTTGTAGCATAAGAGTTTTACAATATCACTTTAGTGCAGGGCAACAAAAATAAAGCACACAATGGTTCCTACCAAGATTTCCTTGTTTCGATTTCTCTAGTATTCTAACAGTTAGATAAGGTAAAATTCATTTTGTAGAGAAGAGGGTCAAATCAAGTAATTCGAATAGCAATTTTCCCAATTCACACTTTGGGAGTAGTAATTCCATTTCCAGTAACCGAAAGACTTGTCAGATGAGGTGCGAGCAACTTTAGATGAAAAAGGGAAGTAGTATATTTGCTAGAACAAATGTTTGGAAGCATTTCCCAGATTCAGTATGAGTTGCTAGATCTAGATTGTGAGTTTGTAGAAGAAGTCTGAGTTTACTTTTATAGAGGAAGCTTCATTTTTCCCTATCGATTTTCGAGTTAGATGAGTGAGATAAATTTCTCCATAGTATTCGAGTTCACAGACTTTCGAGAGATAGCCCCAATGGGATTGAGAGATCATAATAGGTTGGATGGAGTCTCCAACTTTGGCATTGGAAGGTCAAGATGTTGCTTTTATTGGATGAGCACATTGTAAAGGATTTTGCTACAAGAGTTGTTATTATTTGAGTAGATTATCGAGAGATGGCCCCAATGGGATTGAGAGATCATAACAGGTTTGATGGAGTCCGCAAATTTGGCATTGGAAGGTCAATATGTTGCTTTTATTGGATGAGCATAGTGTAAAGGAGTTTGCTACAAGAGTTATTATTTTGCAAACAGATCTCTTCTAGTTTCATGAATACAAGAGGGATAATTTCAAAGCCAAGAGGACAATCCTTCGTGAATACAAGAGGGATAATGTCAAATTCGAGAGGACAATCCTTCATGAATACAAGAGGGATAATGACAAAGCCAAGAGGACAGTCCTTGATAGAGTCAAGGGTCACATCATCCCACATAATGTAAAGAAGGGAACAACAAAATAAATGTGGGATGTCATTGTCAAGCTATACTGGGATCCATCAAAGAATAAGAATTTAATCATCAAAGAGAAGATAAGGAATGTCAAGATGAACAAGGTTAAATATGTGACTTCTTATCTCACCAACATTCAATCTATCATAGGTGAAATAGCTGCAATAGGAGAGAAGCCAACAAATGAGGAGATAGTGCGTATAGCATTCATTAGGCATATCAAGGAGTGGCATACATTCTTCTAAGTGATTTGTGGTTGAGACACACTATTAGGTTGGAAGCACCTATAGAGTGATTTCACTCAGGATCACCAGCTGAGGTTAAGTTTAGTTGAGGGAAATATCAGTAGAAGTGGGAAGGAAACAAAGGTGAAGGAGGAAAAAGGGAATATCATTTTTGTAGATAAAGAGAAAGTGAACAATGTTCTTTGCCAGGAAGAAGACTCTAAATGAGAAAAGTAGAAGGACTTATTGAAGCTTAAGTGTTTTGGCTATGGTGAACTTAGTCACTATGTCATCCATTGTCCTAAAAGGAAGAAATGCAAAAAAGGTAAGCAAACAATTTCTTTAGCAAAGATTAGGGGTTTGTCTTCTAGGTTGGAGGATGAATTAACACTCATCTTAGTAGTACCTTTAGGAGGAGTATGACACTACAATTTGTCAGATCAGAGAGGGTCTGAGGAAGGAGCAACATAGAGATCTAGATTTTATCCAAAGAGGGCTTAATCAATAGATAAAATCTAGTTGTTGTACATGATTCCTCAAGTAGAACATTACCTTTGCTATGATTGCCCAAGTATTTAAGTAGCAGAAGGATCGTAGAATTAGTGCAGTCATGATACTATAGGTACACAAGTTTATTTTTAACAGAGGTGGATTCATATAATCTAGAGATTGTTGCAGAGACAATAGAAATGTGCAGTCATATACTCAAGAGATAGTTGCTGAGCTAGTTGCAAGACACAGGCACATACTCAGGAAACAACTATAGAGCTAGTTCTAGTGACAGTAGATAAGTAGAGATCAAAACATAGAATTGCTGTGAATGTGTTAGAAAACTTGTAGAGATGAATATATCTAGTAAAGGTTGAACACACAAATTTGCAGAGAAAAACACTAAAAAAATCGAAATAACAAAAAGATTTATTGATTAACAAAAAATAGGTTACAATGCTCATGATATACTACATGAAAGTCAACTAATACAGATCACTCGGTGAAGATCGCAAGGTAATGCGCCATAATGGTGATCAATGAGAGGACTCAACACCTACAACAAGCCGCAGAGTGAAAGGAGGAGCAAATCAGGGAGTAAATCATTCAAAAAGGATCTTGCATGTAGTCCCATGCATGCATGGATAGTCAAAGGCGCCAATCTGGTGAATATTCCAATGTTGAAGCCTTGCATGTCATTGAATGCTCTAACTAAGTGTCCACATGTGCTAGTAATGAAGGTCCTAGGTGTGTAGTACCTCCAATGCACCCCATGAACACCACTATGGGGAAAAATAGAAAATGGTCCTTGGAAACTAAGGCCAAAGGTTACCCAAAATATAGTGCAACTTGTACTAAAATTGAGGAAAGAGGGAAAACCTCGTGGGAACGCCCCCCCCCCACCCTCAAAATACAATGTAATCAAAAGAAAAGAAGAAGAAAATATAGTTGCTATGCAACTGTGTCCTTCACTCCAAGACGATCGCACATAGAGTGAAACTTCTTCTCAGTGAATGTCTTGGTGAAGATGTCTGCAGTCTATTCTGCTGAAGGACGGAACTGAAAATCAATGACCCAATCATGTACTAAGTCTTTGATGCAGTGCATATGGATCTCTATGTGCTTCGTATGCTGCCATTGTACTAGATCCCTGCAAAATTTGATAGTGCTCTGGTTGTCTCAGCAGATGAGAGTGGGCTAGTGGAACTGGATGCCCAACTCGGTGAGGAAGTGTTGTAGCCACAGAGCCTGAATGGTGATGTTGACTACTCCTCTGTACTTGGCCTCAGCTAAAGAGAGACCAATACCAGCCTGCTTCTTACTCGACCAACAGATAGGGCCAGACCTTAGACAAAGTGAATATCTCATGGTGGACTTGTAATCAAGGTTGTCGCTCGCCCAATCAGAATCTTTGAAGCCAAGGAGATTCAATGCAATGCCTGTTGCATAATGAATCCCAAAGGTGATGGTGCCCTCCACATATCAAAGGATGCGTTTGGCATATTTCCGATGTAGCTCATGTGGCTCCTACATGCATATGGAAACTGTCCCTACTGTATATGAGAGATCTGGTCTGGAGTGGGTGAGGTATAGTAAGCTCACCACTAGTTGTTGGTAGAGGGTACTGTCAACTAATGGAGTTTCACCTCCATCCTCAAGGTGGACCCCAGATAGAAAAGGAGTTGGTGCTGGCTTGCAGTCAGTCATGTGAAATCTCTTGAGGAGATCCCATGCATACTTAGCCTGAGAGGGTTTGATGCCTGTGGCATCCTGGCTAATCTCAAGACCAACAAAGAAGTGTAATGGACCCATGTCTGTCATCAAGATCCTGTCATGCAAGGTCCTCTTGACTGCAACAATAGCTGAAGCTGAGCTATCGATGATCACGAGATCATCCACATACAAAACTAAGATAAGAATAGAGTCATGTGTCCTAAGCATGTAAACATTAAAATCAAACTTACATCTTTCAAAGTTTTGTGATAAGAGAAAAGAGTCCATCTTCACATACCAAGCTCTCGGGGCCTGCTTAAGGCCATTGAGAGACTTCTTCAGTCTACAGACCAAATATGAAGCCTGAATGAAACCATGTGGCTATTCCATGTAGATCTCCTCAGATTGGTCTCCATGAAGAAAGGCATTCTTCACATGCATCTGATGCACTTCCCACCCCTAGGCAGCCGCAATGGAAAGTGTAAGGCATATGGAATCCATCTTTTCTAGTGGAGAAAAGGTCTCATCATAATCAATGCCATGCACTTGCTGGAAGACTATGGCTACTAGACTGGCTTTTTGTTTGGTGTTTTGCCCATCTACAACACTTTTAATCCTGTACACCCATTTGCATCAAACAAGTTTCCTTCGTGAAGGAAGGGAGAACAGATGCCAGGTCTGGTTCCCAAGGAGGGATTGTACTCCTCCTCCGTGCCAGGCTCCCAAAAGGGATGCCTAGCAGCCTCAGCGTAATACTGCAGATCAAAAGACTAAACCAAATGACAATGCCAGGATGGTGTTGGTTCACTAGCAGTGAGGGAAAGAGGAGGCTCAATAAACTCTAAGCTAGTCCTCCGCAGATCATAATTATCCCCCACAAGAACATTTCTACCAGCGGGTGGTCTTGTACATATATCTCACATAAGCTCCTTGTTCTCTCATTTATGACAGGGGAGGTTGATTCATTACTGGAAGCCCAATCTAGCTTCGATGTGGGTCATCACATGCATGCACTAGATTAGCATCTGAAGACTTTGTCTCTCCATTTGCATGCTCTACCTCAGCATATGCATACTTTGTATCTGCATCTAAGTGTATTGAATCATCACCTCGGTCATGAGGTAGATAAAAGGTGTCTGCATGCTGCAATTGAGGTGCATGTGAGATGCTTTCCTCAAATCGGACACTTTGCTCAATGATGAGCTTGTCCGTAAAGGAAATCAGGAGTTAGTATCCCTTCACACCATCAAGGTATCCAACAAAGATGCACTCAATTCTTTGTGGATCAAGAGCTTTCCTCCTTTTAGGGGGGATCCTAGCCCATGTTCGGGAGCCGAAAACACGGAAGTGGGTGACCTCCATTTTTGTGCCGCTCCAAGCCTCAAAGGGGGTCTGATCGTTGACAGTTCTATGAGGAGATTTGTTTTGGATGCAGTTACCATAATTAACTGCTTCAACCCATAGTTTATAAGGTAGTGACTTAGTATGCAGCATGCAGGAAGCCATCTCCTTAAGAGATTGGTTCTTTCTCTCATCAACTCTGTTCTGTTGGAAAGTGGATGGAATTGTGTGCTGCAATTGTATTCCGGACTCAAGGCAAAGGTTTTGTAGTGTTGTGTTAACATATTCCCCCCATTTTATGTATGGAGAGCTTTGATCTTTCGCTCTCACTATGTCTCAACTAGTGCTTTGAAATCTTCAAAGTGCACAAAACCTTCAGATTTGGCCCTAAGAAGATACACCTAACTAATATCATGAAAAATCATCAATAACTGTAAGCACATACCTTGCTTTGTTGATGGAAGGATGAGGAAAATGCCCCATGAGATCACTATGGATTGAATCTAGAGGAGAGTATGCTCTATGAGTCTTGCCGGTGTCAAGCTTTTCTGTAGGATGTTTGCCAAGAACATATCCTTCACAAGCTCCTTTGGAGAAACTGATATTTGGCAAGCCTTCCACCATCTCATGCTTGCCTAGCTCCTGTATATACCTATAATTTAAGTGACCAAACCTCTCATGCTGAAGCCTACTACTATCATTAGCATGTGTAAGCAATAAGGAGGATTCAGATTCAATAAATCCAGAAAATATATACAGTCTAGCTCCATTGTTTACCTCACCGGTTGCAATTTTGGACCTGCCATGTAGGCCATATATGTTCACTGCATCTCGAGTGAATTCCACTCTCTTTCTAGTGCCGGAATGATTGATATGATAAACTAAAAGAAGGTGTACCAAAAGTTTTGGAACATGAAGCACTTCTTCAAAGCTTCCATGTAAAAGTTCCACTCTACCTTTTTCGGTGACCTTAATAGGTGAGTCATCTCCCATGAGGATGGGGGGTCCTTTGCATGCATCCAAAGAGGAATAGACTTCCTTTGCAACAGTCATATAATGTGATGCACCAAAATCTATAATCCATGCATCAGGGGAAGAGTTAATTGCAACTAAAGCATGAAAATTGTTACCCTTCCAATGTGGTGGATCCTTAGTTTTCCTCTTGGCACCTTGAATGAATTGATCCCCAAGGTTGTGCTTCTGAAGGATTTCTGCCATTTGTTTCTTCATGCAAGAGGAATCCAGAGTGAATCCTCGGTGACAGTAGGTGCATTTGTCTCCTTTCTTCCCTTTCTCATTTCTAGAGCTGGAGGAGTCATTGAAGGGCTTGGTGTACCCTTCCTTCTTTGGATGCGAATGCACTTTTCCCTTGTCTTTTTGCTGCTGATTTTTCTGATTTGAATCAAATCTGTGATTTTTATTATGGCTGCCATCATGCACAACAAGTACATGCGCTTTTGGAGGTTTGATTTGCCCCATGCGAATGAGTTTATCTTGCTCAAAAGTGAGGGACTCCATGTACTCTTTGAGAGAAGGCACAGTGTAGGGTTTACCAGTTGCTAACCGTAGTGAATGAAATGTAGACGCAAAGATGGAGTATTCTGGTCCAAGCTTTGATATAATAGAGAGAACTTGGCAACTCTCCTCCTTGGATATGTCAATTCCACAACCCTTGAGTTGCAGTAATAGATCATTATATTTGGTGAAGAAGTCTTGAATTTTGTCATATTTCTGTGGATCCAATGAGAGCAACTACAGTTCGAGCATATGTCCTTTCATCTCATCCAGTTTCCCGTAGTTCTTCAACCTTTTTCCAAATCTCATTAGGAGTACTGTAGGAAAATAGATGAAACTGCAACTCTCTGGAGATGCACATGCATATGGATCTATGGGCCTCATCCATGCGGTTGAGGTACCTGGATTTTTCTATCGCTGAAGTGGGTTCCACTTCCGCAACGATGGTAATCGTTTACAACCCTTTCTGATGAAGGTATCAAGCCATTTGGTCCTTCCATTCATGATAGTTGTACGGTGTTAGGATTGATGCTTTGGGAAACTCCATTTTTCTGTTGATCTTCGATCTCCAAGCTGTTATACCTGCAAAATAAAGTGTTGGTGTGCCTTTTATCTAGCAACCTATGGGCTATGATACCATGTAAATGTGTTAGAAAACTTGCACAGATAAATCTAGTGAGCAAAGGTTGAACACAAAGCTTTGCATAGCAAAAACACGAAAAAAATCGAAAGAACAAAAAAAATTATTGATTAACAGAAAATAGGTTACAATGCTCATGATATACTACATGAGAGTCAACTAATATGCATCACTTGATGAAGATCCCAAGGTAATGCGCCATAGCTGTGATCAAAGAGAGGACTCGACACGTACATCAAGTTTAAGAGAGAACTAGCTAGGAATGAGAGGACTCGACATCTACAGCAAGTTTAAGAGAGAACTAGCTAGTTGTAGGTGAAAGGAGGAGCAAATCACGGAGTAAATCATGCAGAAAGGATCTTGCATGTAGTCCCATGCATGCATGGACAATCAAAGGTGAAGATTCCAATGTTGAAGCCTTGTATGTCATGTGCTAGTAATGAAGGTCCTAGGTGTGTAGTACCTCCAACGATCGTAATGATAGCAGCAATACAAAGGCAACATAGGAGCATCAACAATGTGAGATAAAAGTAATGCATTCGAAGCACAAATTGGTTCAACTGCAACATATAGCAAGTGAATTAGACTAGCACAGTAGCATGGTGTATAGTGACTGCCAAGAGGATTTTCCTCACACAGATTTTCATTTTCCCGGTGGCAAAAGGAGATCTCTTTATTTGCAAAATAGGAGTGTGAGTTGCTCCACGGATGATATAGTCTCTCTAGTAGTGCCAGTTGACTTGTGCGGAGGGAGTTTCTAAGGCAATAGGATACTTTGCTATTCAGCTTGATTTGTAGAGAAGAAGCAGTTCCGGGTTTGGCATTTCGATTTCGAGTGGAGACTGGGTTATTTCGAGCAATTCGAGTTTACCGAAAGAACACAGTGAATTGACGGTACACAGTTGCAGAGGTCGATTTAGGCCCTCAAAGGAGAGGATCTTAAAATCGACAACGTTGTGTGTGCCATTTCTTTGACCGAGTTTACAATACAAGTTTAAATTATTTTGAAAATATAAAAAATATAAACCATGTTAATTTAAAACTTATTTATATCCATCAAATTACTACAATCCAATTATCCAAATTACTACAATCCAGTTATCCAAGACAATCCATGACTCTCGTATATAAATATATAAATAAGCAAATTAAATTCTCGTATATAAATATATAAATAAGCAAATTAAATTCTTATAAGTGAAGGAGATTTGTACCAATCCTTTATGACAGCCGTCAGTCTGAAAAGCCAGAATTATTTTTTCATTTCCATCCTTATTATCTTGCAATGGTTTCTAGATCGAGAGGGAATATATGTATGAAGAGTACGTATATTTTAGGTTACCTGCAGTTGTGGGAAATTTTTCTTCAAATCTAAAAGAGGAGAATATCGATCGGTAGCTAGATTCTTTAGTAAAAACCAATCAAAACATAATAATTTAAAATAGAAAATTAACCTAGCCATTTTATTTTCGCTTTTAAATAGGAAATAGCCTTATTTTTTTTTTCCTTTTCCTTAAAACCTTTCAATTACTTTTCTCCTCCTTGGTTTATATTTACAAATCAATCTATCTTATTAACCTTTTCATTTTTTTGGTTATATATCAAACTTAAATGGATATGAATCTTGCACGCTGGTCGTGCAAGTACAAGGTGTAGTATTAATTTAAATTTCACTTTATAAACTCAGAGTGCAATTTTAATTTGCATAATAATATATGTATTTAGATGATGTTTCTAGCAAATTAATTACGTTAACCGCTAATAAAATACGGGAGAACAAATTCATGTTACAACGTATCAATTTTGTTAGAGTATAAAAAGGTAAAGAAAGTAACAAGTGGAATCATACTTAGAAGTCATATCTTGTTAAAAAGTTTATGAAAATGGAGATATGAAACTCTTTTAAAGAAACTTTATTGTATCACAAGAAAACATTATTCTATCAACATAGTTTATAAAGAATACCAACATAGTTTAGAAACAATAGCTATATTTATAATTAGAATTTTTTTTGGTTAATTTATATTGGGATTAAATTGTGAATGGTTTATTTTAGAGATGTATATTATAAAAATAAAAAAGAGTAATTAAAAATAATAATTAATATTGATTTTAAATAAATATTTTAATTTCTATTTTAATTCTCAACAATTTTATTTAAAGAAATAAAGTAATTAAACATAATAAATAAATAAAATCATTTTATTATGATATAGATATGCAATTTGTTCCATACTTAAGATGGAGTTGACATATAACATGTGAAGATAATAAGATTGATACTACATGATGTGTAATTCATCTTATACTTAGTTGACAATTTTATTTAAAGAAATAAAGTAATTAAACATAATAAATAAATAAAATCATTTTATTATGATATAGATATGCAATTTGTTCCATACTTAAGATGGAGTTGACATATAACATGTGAAGATAATAAGATTGATACTACATGATGTGTAATTCATCTTATACTTAGTTGACATGTAATATTTAAAACAAAAATATATTTTATTGTCACATATATGTAATTCTTTCAATTTTTAATACGAATTTGTCTTGTAATTTTTTTAATAACAAATCTATTTCTCTGTAGAAAGAGAGATATGTTCTAGAATGTGAATCACAAATAAAATATTTATATCAACTATGTATATATTATATAAAACCTTAAAATAGAAAATGTATTATAATTATATTTTTTTATAGTGTGTCGCTTAAACCACAATAAGATCCATTTTAAACTCTAAATATTTCTCGAATTTTTATATTAATAAATATTTTCATACTGAACTATTTTATCCCTCTCAATACTTCATAAGTTTAAAGTAAAAATAAATCTATTCCAATTATGAACCTATCTTCCTAACGTATTTGATTATAATAATACTTAATTATATTACTTGTAATTTATTTTAATATATATAATAATAAAAAGATTAAATTAATACATTTTAAACACTGTTTTTAATTTATATATCTGTTTCTCGGCATAGTTTATTTTATTTGTATGCCCACCTACCTTGAAATAATGAAATTACATCAAAATATTGAAAATCTTCTGCAAAATGGAAAATAAACTCATTCGATACTCCGTCCTCTTTATTATAACATATGCATTTCTATCAAGTTAGTACTCCAATACCACTTGAATTTTTTTTGTTAAGAGATTATGAACTATGGGAGAATAATTTTTTTCTTAAATTTTTTGGTGTATCAAAGAAAATATTATTCATTGTTTTATGAGGCATAAATATGTTCATAGTTATAAAAGTTTTTTGAAAAATTATATATAAAAATTGTATATTTAAAAGGTTAGACTTTAGTTTTATTTAAATAGTAATATAGAATTCCGATTTTTTCCCAATTTTAAAAATGAAAAAAAATCGAATTAATATTACAATATCTATATATATAACTAAATATTACATTGATATATGTCTAAATTGATATTTATATTATGTTTCATGTAAAAATTGTTTCACATAATTGTTGCAATCTATAATTACATCTTATTTTTCATTACTCTTAATATAAACTAGGAAGTTGCATTGATCATTTGAATACAGAAGTATGGAAAGAGTAGTTCGAAGACATGTAAGAGTTTATTCATTCTTCATAAGTGTAAGAAAATAAGTGCAAGAGATCACAAGTGTAAGAAAATAAGTGCAAGAGAATATTATGTAGTGAGATTATTTTTGTTCCAAGAGAATATCATGTAGTGAGATCATTTTTGTTGCTAGTAAGTGTATAATGGAACAATATGTAAAAGTGAGATCATTCTTGTTCCTAATAAGTGAGTAAATGAAATAATATGTAAAACAAAAAATAAGTTAGAGTCATTTTTTACATCATTCAATGAGCATAGTTAAAATTGTTTGTTGTATCTATTTTTTCTTTCTAGCGAACATGTAGTACTATAATGTCTTTATGGAGAATAATTTTTCATGGTTAGAAATGTTACATAGAATAAAAATAGTGTTTGGTTTGTTGTGTAGTTATGTTTTATATGACATTTGTTTTAGGCTAGGATGTAAATTGTGCTGTGTATGGTCACCAATAGTGTACTATACAATTTTGTTCGAGGTATTTCAAATAACAATGTTTGAACATTTTCCATACTGAGATGAACATTTCTTATCAAATCTATATGGACTAACAAAAGAATTACCAATAATAAAAGTAGGTTTGAATGGAGTTGAATATCCATTTTCTTCTATTAATGCACTTCCATCCTATTTACATGACATTAAAATCTATATATTGAGGAATATAGTATAAATATTTTAAATAAATATCTATATAAATTTGGAGATGAATTTGTATGTTTATACAGGTAATACTGGTGAAACTAGTTACACTTAAACTTGTATTGAGTGTGTCCAAAGCTCTATTATAAATTTGATTAATTTATGTGAAAGACAATTTATTTTGCATCTCGTGTCTTCGTTATAGTTTTAAACAATATAAGGACTTTACCTTTTTGCAATTCTTATTTCATTCAAATAAAGAAATGGTCATATGTTTCCATCCATTGCAAATGTTCTATGAGATATTATAATAGTTATGTGTTGTGATTAAATGCATACTATTATTTATCAGTTTAGGTAATTAGATATACAAATGTATTTCCTTGCTTTGTCATTGGTTCAATTATCATTTTTTATGTATAGAATTTATTGCAACCCGAATATCCAATCAAGTATAATGGCAACACCAGTGGTTGAGATTAGGTACATATCTTTATTTTTTGCAAATTGTTTCATTTTGGTCTCTAGTATACAGTTGTATTCTTCACAAATTGGAGGCATTGTTTATATAATGCTTGATTCATCGAACTGAATGATACGATTACGATCACCAGGATCGTAAGTGACTTTTTTTTTTTTACTTTAAAGTTCATAATGCATAGTCCACGATGAGTTCGAATTTTTTTCTCGTGTCTCTGAATCGGGTGAGAAGGGATAGTGAATGTAACTATGATCATTCAATCTACATATGTCATACTAGCACATAATATTTTGCACGTTATATTTTCCTGGTCCATTTTTGTGTTATGTTATACCATTATGTTTCTAATAAAGACTTTTTGTGTCCTGCGATTGTTCATGCGTTATATTGTTATTATATTTGTATTTGTAAACTTGAACTCGTAAAAATTATTTATACAAGAAAAATGAATATAGGGAAAGTTTATCAATTTTATTCGTGTATTAATCATCTAAATGAATTACTTGGTCAAGGAGGAGAAGGATTCTCATTAATTACAAAGGAATAATTATTGAATGATATGTATGGATCTTGGGAAAAAACCAATAAGAAAGTAGAAGCCTATGGACTATATCTGGGACTTTCATTAGCTCATCAAAAAGAAATTAAGGAAATGAATATTCTAGGTGTTTCTCTCTTGGTCATAAAACACATAAACTCAAAATATTTAGCCTATAATAACAAGTTAAATCATATTGTCAAGAGAGCCCTTGGCATGCTCCGTCTCTTTGAGAATCTATTTTTTTTTCACATTCTAAGATGCATAAATAAGGATGTGGATATGCAAGACAATATGACTTTTCAAATGAAAGAATATTGCAACAAGGTTCATGAAATTGATGGTCATTTACCCATCCCTTAAATATTTGCATGAAATTCCAAATTTTGATGATAAATTTCTCCTTCTTCAATAAAGATCCGACACAAAAGTAGCAAATCATGGTCAAAATTTTCATTAAGCCCTATTGTATCTCCTTCCCTCCCCTTGTGTGAATTCATCCTTCCTCCATGTTTTCCCTAATCCCATCCCCCCCTCCCCCCCGCCATCCACATCACCCTCCTCATCACCCTCAGTTTGAACCCCTTCTCCTGACCACCTCTCCCACTCTGTTAATATCCACACCCTCACCTCTCTTCTCGCCCCCCTGCCCCCATCACATCCTCCCTCCCTATTTGTGCCCCCTCTCCCTTCCCATCTAGCATCATCTAAATATTTCACTTCCTACTCACTCGTCTCATAGTTGCAATCCATAGCAGGTCACGCTATTTGGCACAAAGGAAAATTTAAGTGTTGGAACTCTAAAAGTCATTCCTTGTATCTGAGTGAGTATCATGAATAATGAAGCTATCACCATGTGAAATTCCAGAGAGACAGAGCCTCATTTACTTCCATTGGCATGGATCAAATGGCTCGCTCGTGTGACGGTTAAATTTGTTAAGGAGAAATTCATTTTAGACATTAGGGAAATCATGGTTGAGCATTGGGATCATTTTGGGTTTTTTTTGGGTTCTTAGTTCCTTCTCATCATTTGTGTTCCTCGTAAAGATTTCAAAGCCTCACTGTGAATTGCGCTAATTTACACTTTGCACCATTTTCTTCTCGATGATATCGACTCTGGCTCCTCGGGCCATTGATGCTTGAGCTCAGGTAGGGTGGCAGGTCATTTTGAAATGATGTGGGAGAAGTTACCCCATATGACCTCATGCTCCCCTCATGCCTATGGGTCCTTTGATATAAAAGGCAACTGTAAGAGTGGGCTTGGAAAAACTTCAAAAGAGCCTCCTGCAGTAAAGAGAAGAGGCTTCTATAATGCAAGAGAGGTACATGGAGAAGAACATAAAAATATGACAGCTCGAAGATGAGGTAGATGCTCTACAAAGTAAAATCGATGATCTCTCAATTCAATTGGCAATGCAGAACTTCCAGACAACAAGATATAATTCAGATCAACCTAAACTAACCAACTAACTTTGATGACTAGTGTACTTATTTTGTCTATTTTCCATGATGAATTGTAAATGTATTTTGTTACTATGATAGTTCTGTAAGGCATACTCTAGTAAATATGTAATCACTCAGTTGCTTTTTGAGAGGAAAATAGGCTTGGACAATCTTTCCAGACAATGATGCCCATTGATGTAAATGTATATGAAATGTAAAACTCTTGTACTTTTTGTCGTGATTGTGTGCATATTAATAGAAATATATTACTCTTTCCTATTAAAAAAAACAATCTAAATGGACTTTATTTCTTAGATTTTTATAAACCTAAATTTTAGATTATTTATGTTCCTTTTTGTTGGTTCATTGACTGGTGTTATAATTTCTATTGAACTTATATAATGATCATTTATGATATTAACAATTTTACTAGCCCCCTAGAGATAGCTCAATTGGCAAGTGATATGAAAATGAAGTCTTATGTATCAAGAAATTCAACGTTCAAGTCCACTTCTCTTACCTGTGTCTCTAAAAGGGGCATACACAAGAACCTAGGGTTACGATAGTAGTGGTTGGAATCGACCATGTCTCGCATGAGTATGGACTGACCAAATTGTTGATTCCTCTAACAAAAAAAAAAGATAACAAATTTATTATGGCATGGGTCAAATCAAGCAAGGTTTCAAAGGTAACGAGAAGAGAATAAATGCAATGAGAATATAATGTATGGATATTTTTTATTTTTATTATGTCTACAATGTCTATCTAGGGACACTTTCTTCACTTATCCTAGTTTTTCTCATTTAAAGATTTGTTAATTTACTATGTGATAAACAAGTGCACATAAAAAAAATTCTATTACTTTTAAAACTTTACTTTAAAAAAGTAGTTATTTATGCTAAATATGTTCTCAATGACTAGATAATAGTAAACAATACTGACAAATTTGGCCATATATCTATTTTTTTAATTTAAAACGAAAACATTTTCTTGACAATCACAATAAACATAACCTTTTGAAGCTTGTTGTTCAATTTCTTCTTTTGTGTTATTTATGATTTCTTAGCCATCTCTAGTTATTGTTTTTATTTTGATGTTAGAAATGCACCTAAAGAAATATAAATGAATGTAATACATTATGTGAAACAATATGTAATATACAATAATAAAAGGTTACAAGTAAGATGCAAATCACAATAGAAAGGAAATAAGTAGAACATATTCCTTTCAGTTTAATGTTCCACAATAGTGTTTTATTTTGATTTTTATTTTTGGAAGTATTGTTACTTGTTTTTATATAATTTTCACTAAACATCATATCTAATTACAAATAAAAGAATTAATAGAGTGCAATAGAGTAAATTTATTTTATCCCTTATTATTTCTTGAGTAATGTATATACTTTGCAAGTTTAGTGAGAGAAGAGAATGATCAAGAGCTCTGTGTCTTTTCTCTACAACTAGGGTTTCCTTAGATTTCATCAAGCATTCGATTATAGGCACAACAAGCTTCAAATGGATTGGGATTTCCTAGCCTTTCCATTTCTTGTATAGCCATGGTGATTGTGGGTTTAATTTCGTTGTTTATTTTTGGTTGGTTCTCATTTTCCTTAGCTTGGGTTGAGTTATTAGTTCCTGGAAGCCCTAGTTGGAAAAATGCTCTGGAAGCCCTCTAACAACGTCGGTTGAGTTACTAGACCTGGAAGTCTTGGTTGGACAAATGCTCTGGAAGCACTTGGTGGGTTGATTTATTAGTCCTGGAAGCCTTGGTTGGACAAATGCTCTGGAAGCCCGACAACAACTATGGGTTGAGTTACTAGTCTTAGAAGCCTTGGTTGGAATAAATGCTTTGAAATCCTTGGAAGGCTTGGATGGAGACCAATCTGATGATGGTTTCATGATGTATGACCATGAGGTGGAATCATTGTTTGATGGGTTGAGGTGGATGGCCTATGGAAGCCCTGGATGAGTTTTGATTGATGTTTTCTATGCGATCCCACATTCATGCTTGGCATATGGCACTGGGGTGAATTGTTGAAGAGAGAGTTGGCTCAGCCATTCTACGGTTGGGTAGAACGTGGAAGTCTCATCTCAGGTTTGGATTTTGCATAATTAATGAAAGGGTATTTCTCGTTGTATTTCTATGAGAATTTTGATGGATTATATATGGTTTATATGACTGTACTTTCATGATTATTTTTGCTACTATTATGTTATTTATGTATGTGTTTTATGACACAACCATATGTGGATCTCATCATGTTTTTACTTTCAATTGAATTATCAATGTATCTATGACCTCATGGATGGAATGGCAGTTGATTATTAAGGGATCAATGATTCTTAACAATTCACAACTAAGTATGCAACCCTTGTGTTCATAATTTTTAATTACACATGTAGATTACACATTTACAATATTTTTTACGAAATGTTTGTCATGACTAGTAGGGGTCCACTCAAGGGCTTGAACAAGTGATTGCTTTAGTACTGTAATTTCCATGTTATTTTGGTAATTTGAAGAGAAGGTTGAATTTTGGGCAGTGACGTGGAATCTGCACCTAAAAAAGTGGCTCAAATCTCGGAGTCGTTGGAATAACGTTAATAGGTTTGGTCTCTGGCCACTGGCAGGCAAGCCTGTGAGAGCGACTTTGGGTGTATGGTCACCCTCATGCCTATAGCATGAGAGTGACAGAGGCTTAAGTTATCCAAAAGTTCAGTGGGACCTTAAGGCAAGCTTTCTAAATCATTGAATTAATTCCTGAGCATCGTGTAGCTGATAGTTAATGTTTATATGGTGCATTTCCATCAGTTCCACTTCCTTCACATGACTTAGGAGGTCAAATGATATCATAGTGGCCTCTCACCACCTGTTTACCTTGGTTGTCTGGTTGCTTAGATAGATGTGGGAGGAGGGTGTTATAGAGTAGTGTCAGAGCATGGTTCACCCATCATATTGGATGGGATATGTGTTGGTCATGCATGCATGTCAGTTGCATGCGTGTCTCTCACACTTGAATTCCATGTGCTTTTTGCATTTTCATATTATTGTTCAGGGTTATAGTGATGCCGTCATGTGAAACTTGAGGTTGTTGTGGTGGAATGCAGCATTGTGAATGTATGACTGGTTACATGTTAATTTATGTTGCTTACATGTATCATTTTAGTATTTTGATTACAATTTTTCTTGCTCATTACATTTTTGTATGCTAGGTTGCATGTATCATTCTTGTACGTTTGATTTCAAGTATCGTTCATTCATGCTTGATAATATGTGTTTATGCATATGTGTGGATGGTTATGCATTGCTTATGCATGTTCATGGTTGCATGTGGTCAAGTGTATAATGGTGTAATTATGTTGGTTGCCATGCATGAGGTCATGGTGTATGTTGTTATTGAGGTCATGCATTGATGACTCGACCCTAACTAGAATGATGGTTGCATGCTCATATGCTTATGTTTTATATTTCGATATGCTATCATGATTATGTTACATGTATCACATTGATTTGTTGATCTTGCAGACAAGGTCTTCTCCCCGGGCTATACTAAGGTACTTTGATTTATTGTGATTTGTTTTAATTGACATATTACACCTTGAAGGAAGAAATATCAAATGGCTAGCAATATGGTTGACTACCAAAAGTATCCCTATGAATCCGAAGAGTAGTATGGTATCGGGAACTCTTCCAATTTAGTAGTTAAACTAAGAAGCTTAAAGGAAGAAATAAGCATTTTTAAGGTGGATAATGATAGAATCATACATGCACAAGAGAAACAAGCAAAGGTAAATGTAGTAGTACTTCAAAGTTTGTCAAATTTTTAGTGACTAGGACCACACCAGATCAGCTATTACCAGGAGGATAGAACTAATGGAGCATATGGTAGTCAGTTGCATGGTTGTCACAGATTAGATCGAGATGACACAATCAGAGATGGCATATGGTTGGACACTCCACATAGGAGAAGGGATAGGCACAGGTATGATTCTAGTTTTGATTCAGGTAAGCACCATGATTTTCATTGGTATCATCCCTATAGGAGAAGTGATAGGGGAAATTTCCCAGTTATTTTAAGAAATCGAAGCCACCAACATTTGATGGAGAGATGAAGAAACCACAGGATGCAAAGGCATGGTTTCTTGGAATGCGGAATTTTTTTAGGTTGCATGACTATTCAGAGAACATGAAAGCTAGATTGGATACATTCAGTCTCAAAGGTAGACCAAACATTTGTTGGGAAGATGTGAAGAATTTCAGATGGATTTATGAGGAGGATTTGACTTGGAGTGAGTTTGAGCAGATATTCAAGAACAAGCACTTTTCGAAGAGATACTTTGATGATAGAGAAAAATAATTTTATGAGCTAAACATGGGATCTGTGATAGATGATGAGTACACTAGTAGGTTTTTAGAGTTATTAATGTATGTCCCTTATCTAACAGAGGAGAAGTCCAAGATTCAAAGATTCATTAGTGGGTTACTAGTTGCATTTAAAGATAGAATTGAATTCGACGAGCCTAGATCCTTCGAAAGCTAAGGCATTTCTATGAGCAACTAAAGTATAGAACTGATACTAAGCCTGACTAGAGAGGTAATGCAAAGAACAAAGAAAAATGGGACAAAAAGAGAGAAAGGCCTTAATCTAGCAAGCCAAAATTTTCTGCCAACCTGCACTGAAAAATCAATTTGCCTAGCAATTTCGAACTACCTACATTAAACTCTATGTAGCCTATAGAAATTTGTCCTACTGCTTCTAGTGAAAAACATTTTTTTCTTTCACTTTTGAGCTTCTCAGTCTGATCAATCAAGCTATGATACCATGTGAAAATTTCAAGTCTGAAATCTTATTGCAACAACTGGAATTAATTCATCTAATTGTAAAATTACTTAGTAATTTATTTTCTATGACAAATATCAAATAAATCACTCTGCAACCATCAAAAATAAAAATGAGAAAAATTATAGTGTTAGAAACTGAGAAATATTCTAGTACACACACATAAAAATTGACACACTTATTTCTAGACAATTGCACTCATAAAAACCCAACTTAGGAAAATTAATGCAATAACTTTAGGTTTTTATTATTATGCAATAGTGAAATTTTGAGTACAAACTATGGATGTCCAATTGGAAATCTAAACAGCAAGAAAATTTGGAAAAAATTATCTAAGAGAATTTCCCTTTCTCCACAAGCAACCCGAGCACAACTTTGCTTCAGAAACTCATCCTCCTAGACCCCTCACACTGACTTTTGTGTAGTGATTATGGATAACCTTGGACGTCTAGCACAAAACTACCTCTGATCAAGTCGTCATGCCCGTATCTACTAAGGAAAATGATTCTTTGTCCTTTTGGAATAGTTTCCTAGCCAGTGAAAGTTAAATCAAATTTTCCCATATTAAATCAAATTACCCTATAAAGCTGGTTGCGCAATCCTTTGTGCTACCTCACTGGGAATAACTCGACCTCTTGCCAATTCCTCTTTGGATTTGAGAAAAATCTTCTGAATCACTTTCCCTGCCCCTCTCTATCTCTACTTCCCTTCTGAAGCTCGAAATCTTCATCAAACTAAATGTTGTTGTATGGAAAATCAAATTCTTCAAGGAAATCAAACTATGTTTATGTGTTCTCCATCTACCCATCAATTTCTTCGTATAATGTTATGTTGGGACTCCAAAAACCAAGATTAAAATTAATAAAGGACTAAGATCACATTAAAGTCGATCCATGTGAGTTTCTAGATGATTCTGACCTTATCTTAATTAATCTGATCAATTAACCCCTTTCCCTACGTTTAGACTTAGGGAATATTTAAAACTAGGTCGATAATCTAATTGAGACACTTCTAGGTGGAACTTCCATAAATAATTTTTGGATTATGGATAAATCTCGTGTTTTAGCCTCTCCATGGCCTCTCCACAAAGTTTAGAGACTAGAACACCCCTAATGCTACAAAAACTAATACAATAGAGAAATCTATAAAAAGTAGGATTATTAATGTTTTATAATAATTTTAATTAAAATTAACCAAATATGTATACTCATTATTGGATTTTTTTTATAGCACAAATTGTTTTTACTTTATTTAGAAAATATTTTATTTATAATTTAAAAGGGGGATGTGTCAGCTTCAGGTTGAGTATGGAAGGAATCACACATCTAACTCATACTAGGTTGTAGAATGTGCTTCTTAGTGCAATAAATGTACTAATATAAATTAAAGCATTTTTATAAATGGAGACGTGAGATATATATATATAAACTTAAATAGTGGATATAAATTAATATCCATTTTATCATCCCCATATGGGGTGCATGTGACATGAGAAGGTGGGGTTGCATTAGCACCATCCCACCATACCACATGCCAAAGGACTGTGGCCGCACACCACCATAAAGTTTCCCTACATGCCATTTTGAATGCAAGGGATGGTGCAATAGACCACCATTTGATGAACTGGTTTTTCATTCATTCTCGTGTTGATTCAAAACAATAGAGGGAGGATATCTTATGTCCTTCATAGAGTTTCATCGTAGGTTGTACCATCCCAAGGGCAGCCAATATCAAAATGTTCCCCCATGCATTCCACACTCAAGAGGACACATTTAGTGGGAAATGTAACCATGATATTAGCTTGGGGAAGGAGACCATATGATTGGGCTTGGCATACAACTTCGGTTAGCTTAATTATTCTTAACATGGGAAGTCATAGGAATTCTAGAGTTCAAAATTTATGGATTCTTGTTTACTTATAACGTAACTCAGCCCCCATATCTTATTCTATGGATATCTCAATGGAAAGGTTGGAGTTCCTCTCAGAAGCATAGGAAGGAAAAACTGGCCCAGCTAGGATGTTTATTTTACCTCACCATGGCTTTCAGTCCATCCAATATTTTCTATATTTTTCTAGTTGCATGCTCTGGGCCCAAGGGGAAGTTTCCTCATCTATTAAATCCACAAAAGTATATGTCTAGCCTCACCCTCTTATCGAAGCTACCTCCATGGATCGCTAACACAAACTGGCATAGTTGTGTTACTATTATCCCATTTATGAGGAACAACTCTCATGATTTTCTTGTAGAAGGTTCTATTATCGTCGCTCATAGGAAAATCCAAAGTTCATTATTCACTCAGCATGAGCAATTGCCCTCATCTAAGGCAAAGTTCCATTCTTATTCTAGAGAATCCTCCTCAATAACTTTCTTAGTTTGCTTAAGTCCAAACTTGTTGATCTGTTACTAGTTGAAGAGGTCATTCACCAATATTTGGTCTCAACCCTTTTCATGCTCTTACACCATGCCTCATCAATGAGTGGGGGGATATAGGGAGAAACTTATTATTAAGATCATGGGAACTCAAGATCATATATATGAGTTGCAATATCACCTGCCATATTAACATGTCTTACATCCCAGTTAGTTTAGAAAGAAATTAACTAGGTAGAGGGGGAATTGACAAATGAGTGGTGTACCCTCATGGAAACATAGGTGCAAGAAGAGGTAGCATATTGGGCTCCAAATGATGAACACACTAGAGGATGTTACAAGTAATATATGTATACCATTTATATTTACTGGAATTTGAAGCTTCTCTTGGAAAATGTACTTGTGGACAAGAATTAAGTCAAGGAGCTTATTCTCCTTACACTAAATCAAATGGAGAGGCACATGATTGCAATGGATTGCAAGTTTGAGAGGTTGTATAAGCTTATGGGTATTCCTTGTGATCCTGATTGCTCCCTTGGTAGTAACAATAAGCCCATCCCCATGAAATCCATTAAATCAGATAAGTCTGATCGAATGTCTCTAAGTTTCTTTATTTTTAGTACTTTTATGATTTCATTTTGTAGTCTTTACTTTTAGAAAGGCCTTAGAGTCTCTGTCGTTAGAGTATGTTTTTCTGTTCCTAAAACTACGAAAATCATTCTATATTTTGTTTTTGAGTGGAAACCAAAAATTGGCATCAAAAGACATGGCTGTAAATTTCACATTCCACGAAATGAAAAATTTACTTCATGAAAAAAAAATGATTCATTTTAAAATACAAATTATAATTATTCTTAATATTTTTACCCATTATATTTCGTAACTTCATATTTAAATTTAACTAATAAATATAAAAAAGTTAATAGTTACAATACATTTTAAACTTTATATATTGCTATCCTAGATCTATTTTCACTTCATATCTACCAACCGTTGAGAGGAATCAAATATTTTTTCACAATAGAATAAGTTTGAATCTCAAGAGATTTAATCCCTCTCGGCGCTTGGTGCATATGTATTATCCCTCATAGTTTAAAGATCATAGTGCATATGTATTATGTAAATTTCAAATGTAAGACTAGATAATTGTATGGATTCAAGCCATAAATATAATATATGGATTCAGTTAAACAATCCTAATGGCTAAGACTAAAATTCACGTGGATATTGGTTTTCATATAGAAGAATGCCATGATCCTTGATTTCCTTGGTATTTTTAGATATAAATAAAACAATAACCTTTTATGCAATCATTTTTTAAAAAATAGATTCTAAAGTTCTAAATATATCATTGCTATTGTTTAAAGTTATTGTTGTTTCAATCTTTTTTATTTTTTACTTTTTTGTACTAACACATATCATAATTTTAAA
>APFE030836478.1:0-12444 GCA_000404065.3 Pinus taeda
GCTTTCCTGGTCTTCCTAACGCTATTGGATTTTCTCTCTTTAATCAGACTCCTATGTTTTGACGTTTAATGTGGCCTTGGAGAGTTAACTCTCCACTCGCCTATTCCAAGGCCCTAAAATCCTAAAACTTGTCTGTGTAACTTAAAATAAAACAGTTCTAGTTGATTTAATTAGCGCTTGATTTTAAGGGTTGTTCTTTAAGTCAAAGGATGGTGGAAATGAAACTAGTGGTGTGTTTTTTGATGCAAAAAAGATTAATAAAACTTAACTATATGCTTATGCACTTTGTCATTGTTTTTTCGATGAAAAGTAATCTTCTACAGGGTTCAGAAGGAAAATTCTAATGAAACAAACTTTTTATTTTCTTTTCTATTCATTCATACTTCACACTCAAAAGTTAACAAATCTATTTTATGCCAAAAGAGATGCAAATTTGTCCTAATGCAAGACTAAATGCTTGATGCAAGATTGAAAACTACTCTAACGAGAAATAAAAGTTGTTTTTGTTTATCAAATTTCCTTTTTGCCACTTACAATATTTAGATGGAATCAAAGATGCTGCAATTCGTTTAAATACTAAAAGAAAAACTCAAGATAACAAAAACACTTTCATTCAGCAAAAGGAAACAAAATGAAAAGCAAATTCAAGAAAGCAAAAACTAAAACTTTTCAAAAAGTTCACTTGAAAGTAGCAACAAAAGGGTCTTTTTGAAAATGCTTTCAACAAAAACCGACACTTCGCAATTGAAACAAGCAAGAAACACCTTTTGCAAGTTGACACCCAACAAAGAATGAAAACTCAACAAAAAACAAATGTGCTCAAAAAGGCTTTCGACAATGGAAGGTAGCAAGGAAAGCTTTGGTAACAAAGACCAAAGAAAAGATCAAAAAGACGGTTCCAAGAAAGTATCAAAATGACAACTTTGATGAAACAAAGAAGTAACTGGTCACAAAAATTGATTTCGTTAAGCAAACAAAAAGTCACCAAGAAACAAAGTTAAACACAAAGATCAATAACAATCTTTTCTGCTCTGATCACTCAGGGCAGGCAAGATTCCAATAAAGAAATCTTGTGTGTTTAAAGCAAAAAGATGATGACACTTGCAAACACAAAACAAGACCAAAACTCCTTATAATTAGAGAGAAATCGGAGTAAGGACGCTTGCTGTAAGACAGAGAACTGATACTGACAAAGATGACTGTTTAAAACTGACTGAAAGCACCAGAAACACTCCAGAGACAAAAAGGTTTATAAATCTTGAAAGTTGCCAGGTATACGCGACTGCATTCAGTGCAGAATGTGTGTATACGCGACTGTTTCTGAGGAAACCTTCGTATACGCGGGTTCACTTTAGACAAAAAGCGTTTATACACTTCTGTAACTAAACAAAATAGCGTGTATATAATATTTCAGGAAAAATAAAAAAGAGACTCAAGAAACTGGTAAAACTCAGAAGTCAGAAACAGACCAGATAATAACAATAAGCCAACAAGCTACTGAGCCCTGATAGGCTTGACAAACGCCCAACTAGGAACAACAAAAGTGTTGTTCCCCAGCGGAGTCACCAGTTCTGTTGCGGGATTTTATCCCCTAAGGCTCTTGGGTGGAACCCTAGCAGACTGAAAGTTGTCTAAATCAAGAAACATGCACACACAGCCATTATGCTAGCAAAAACTAATTCTAAGGTAAGAAGGACGTACCTCAGGTCCTACGTTCGGGTAGTTCCTCAAGGGTCCAAACCCTTCTTCACGTCCCTTTCGCTCCTTTGCCCTGCAAAACCAACAATTCCAAAGAATGCAGCAGTATATGGACAAAGATTTTATACAAAAATCATCTTTATGTTATACGAGAAAGGAGTTAGTTATAAACTTTTAGACATCCATTCATACATGAAATTCAAACATGAACATCATTAACATAAAGAAGAAGCATATCGGGAATCAAGATGTGTTTCTTTATTAGACAAATAGAAAGTACAACAAAGAGTAATATCACCTGAGCAACCTCTGCAGGCTCAAAGCTCAGCCTCCTTCTGGATCCGTCCCGCCTCAAGCCTCTAGCATATCTCCTTCCAAAACTCACTCCAAGATGCCATAACTAAGGGATTAACATCAAATCACAAGGAAACAAGGGTTTCCTGTACAAATGGGGGAAGTGCAGAAGGCACAAGGGTCTTCAGACCTGATCAGGGGGAAAAACTCAGTATAATAACCTTTCTCTCTCTTCTCTCCTCCCTTAGGCCTTCCCTTTGATGTCTTTTTATACCAATTCCAAAGCAGTTTTTTAGTTAGGAATTGGTTGGGAACAGTTGAGGCCACGGGCACTAAAAGGTGATCAGTAGGTAAAGCCCGTGATCTCTACCCGAAAATAAGGAGTTTATATTTTTTTAAGTGTTTTAATACATATACGCGGGTTGGGTATATATTAACCCGCATATACACGTGTTTAACTCAGGGAAATGTCGCGTACAGGGAATAAAACACTGCTTTTTAGATTTTGGACCAGGTCTGGAAGGAAGGGTTGCCCTAGGCCATGAGTGCAGCATCACAAACCATAATAGTGAGATTTGGAGCTATAACACTTACTGTCTGCCAAGGGTCCCAAGAAGACCCTTGAGGGTATCTCCATTCTCCATAAATCGTGCATTTTATCCAATAGCACCCCATGTCTGGATGTTTTCGCAACAGGAGTGGGTTCCTATTGAGTTTGTTTGGAACTGGAGTAGCCGTAGGGGTCGTATCGACTGGTTGAATTAGGGAAAAGGCATGATACGATCTGAGCTAGCCAGGAAGAGTGCGTGCTAGAGGATAAATGTACTAGACTGGGATTCCCAAAGCCATATTAGGGAGACTCAACAAAGCCATGAAAGGGCCAGGAAATATTCCAAGAGGAGGAAACAAGAAGGGTATTTGTCCTGCAGGATAATGTCCTAGAAAAATGATTCCTGGATGGCTAAGACTTGGAGGAAGAGTTCCTCATGGGAACAAAGGAGAGGCACCCGCAAAAGGAGGAAGTCCTAGAGGGGTAGATCCTGATGGCTCGGTTGAAGTTGCAACATCAAGATTTTGTTGAACTAACTATTAAGAAGAGGTACCATACTTCTTTTGAGCATCCTGTGATGCTTGTAACATGCAAGCACTCAATGAGTTGGGCTCATAGATGGGAGGGGGTGGACCAAGGAAAGCACCCAACAAAGTGGAATATTTGTAGACTACAGGTTAAATATTGGTGAGAGGGGTGGAAGACTAGTTGCCGAGCATTGATGAGATAGTGGAATCGGGGGAGGTCAAGGATGACGGCTCATAATACGTCAACTGATCAATAGTGATGATATTCCCTTCATGGGGGAAGCACATATTACAGAAAATTGTAGATACGATGACTGATATGGCATAAGTGTAACTACGAGCCAATATAATGTTGTAATCTACAGGGGCATCGATAACCTCAATGTCTATAGAAATAGTCTTCCCCACAAGAGTCATTGTAAAATTGTGATACATGTTGAGAGGCTGGGAGGGGTGACCATCCCAAGCACACAAAGTTATGGTGGATAGGGATAGTTCAAGTGACTTGAGTTTCTTCCCAATGGTAGTAGACATCACGTAGGTGGATGCACCTTGGTCAATAATGCATTGGGAGATGATGACATTACAGACTCAGAATGGTACCTAGAAAGAAATGGATGATGGTAATGGAGGATGTTCTGACACATCAATGAGAAAGAGAATAAAACTATCGTCATAAGGATCTATTGTCCCCAAAGTAGTTAATAGATCTTTCTTTTGAGATGGGAACAATTGGAGGACCGCTACTATCGACATGTCAATAGGTGATTGCACCAAGTCATCTACTATATTGTATAGGTGGGTAGCTCAGTTAGAGGCTACATTATGACACAATGACCCTTTTGGGATTTTGGGAATTGACTCAATCTTGGGCCGAGGGATCCGTAAAGGACCATTTGATGTCATAAGAAACTCAATATACTCTTTGCTTTTGGGCTTAGTTGTGAACGAATTCGATGGCTTGTCGGATTGACATGACCGAGTTTGCAAGTTGACATCAAAGGTAGTAAACCCATCAGAATTCATTATGAGAATATGGTAGTCACCAGGACCAAAACTTTGGGGAGGGTGGGCTGCTTGACCTTGCCGAGGTTGAGCAGCAACAAATCCTTACTAAGGGAAAGGATTTGTAAGCATGGATGGTTGAGATGGCGTAGGATGCTGAGGCAGTTACTTCATGGGTGGTTGACCTCTAGAAGTTGCTTGGGCTTCCCACATTTTTCACATCTGAGGTAAGAGGGGATACTCATGAGTATAATTTCCATGTACACCACAACATGCACAAGGCTTGTTCGTATGAACAACCTTGTTTTGGTTAGCCTTGTTCCCTATTGCTGGTTTTTGGTGTTAGGTTGGTTCCCTTGGGTTTGATTAGGTTGACTACCCTGGTTCCCCTTGTTACCCTTCCCCTTATTCTTTTTCTTTTAATTTTGGGGATTGGTCACACTCTATTGTGCTTAGACTTAACCCTGAGGGGGTGGTGGCTTCTGGGTTTGAAGATGCATGGGAGGCTGTGGTGCTAATGTTTGAGGGGCTAGAGCACTCCACTGTGCATAGATGTAATATGGTGAAGGGGCAAAAATCTGGTAGATAGCTTGAGCACTAACTTTCCCTTACATATACTGATGTGGTTAGTTGAATGCATAAGATGTGCTTTGTCCTGAATACATGTTGTTGACAAGAGGGGGATAAGTGTTGGAGGAACTAGTGTCCCCCTGTGGATAGTCATAACTCTACTGAGTATATGACAAAGAATGTGAAATAGATCCAATGATACTGTTAGTGGCGTGAGATGGCCCCAGTGCATTGGCTCCAACAAGATGAGAGAGGTATAGTATAATGGTATAGACATAACTGAATTGAGCATAATCAAGTCATATCTCAAAGCAGTCAGAAGAGTCTTAAGAAAACAATCAAGGTAGACACATTCTTTGAAAGAAGGAGCATGACACATGCTCCTCCTTTTACGCCATTCGTGGACATGATCGGAAACATGAGTGATATAGGACTAATGAAATGTGGTCAAGAGCTCCATACCAATGTCATATCGGAGAGGTAACTTAAAATATGAAAGGAATGGTTTAGAAAGTGTCCCAAAAGTGGAATGAGAAGAAAAGAGATGGTCAATGTACCACTTTGCATCATCTCCAGTGAGTGTGTGTTGCAAAAACTGAGGATTAATGGAGTCATCTATGATGGAATTAGATGAACACCAGATATGGAAGGAGCAGACATGCTTAGTGGGGTCCTCTCCAGAATTACCCTCAAACTTGGGAATGTCAGAGGGAATCTTAGTTAGCATAATTGGCCAACTAGCATTGTGGTGTATGGGGTCATTTATTAATTGGTTGAAATCTGAAAGGCTTAACCCAACCATAAAAGGAAGTAGAGAAGTTGTCGGAACGTCTCTTGTAATGGTTCTCCTAGATGTGAATACTAGGATAGAAACGAAGCCACTACCAGGTTGGTTTCCTACACTTGTAGTGGATCCTAACATGTTGATGGTATGTGGTGAAGGAGGCTTAGGATCAGATGAGGAATCATATGAACCAGAAGAAGAGTCGATATGGGGACTCGGGAGAGGAATAACGTGAACCCTGCAAGTAGGAGTAATATGTCCAAGTTGAAACTTGGGATGAAGACCTAAATGTCTCCACGACAAACGCCTTGGTGGTGCAATGGTTGTAAGAAATAAGTGACACATAAATGGTGAAGGGAGATAAACAAAATGTCTCTATCTCTATTTGGGAGATAATTAATTAATTTAGCTCTTGGCTTGGTGGTGTTAACCAAGCGTCCTTCGCTAGGTGTGATTGTGTGTGCAAATATTTGTGTTTATTAATTAAGCCCAAATTGTGTTTGAAAAAAGAAAAAGATTGATGAAACACTGTAAATAAACTAAAATTAAAAACAAAAAGTAAATAGAAAATCGACTATCTAAACCCCACCCAAAATGGGTTTGCAAACACAGTGTTGGTTGGTAGTGAAATCAACTGAAAACACACTAAAATAGCCAAGAGATATAAGCATTGGTGAGACTGGGATCAAATTGCATTGTGCTACTAGAAAGTGGTGTAGCAACAACAAAAAACCAGTGAGGGAAACCGATGCAAAAGATAGCATGATGGGTGTAGAACCTAGGGCCAACAGTGGCACCCTAAGGAAAATGAACAAACAACGTTCAAAAGGGAACTTTGGATGGAAACAACCTATCTTTAAAGATCTGAAAAAGAAAGGTATAGATCTGATATGTATGGCTGAAAGCTTTGCAAAAGCTCAGACTTCTTACTCAAGTAAACTCCTCATATAAAGGTGGAAGAATACTAGAAGCCCCTAAGGGGCTAAATTGCACTTTGATGAGAAAAACAAAGTAGATCAAGGCCTAAGAGGGCTAAGGCAATGGTCAACCAACCCAGTAGAGTGCTCTTGGAAAAACCTTGAAAATGATCAGAAAATTTCCCTGAAACCCTAAAATCATAGGTATTGACATGTTATAGGGAAGATCACACTTTTTGGGCTAGAAAGTTCACTCTGCACCTCCAGATTGCAGGTTTGGGGCTAAAAAGTGTGATTTCTTCTCGTCAATTCTCAGGTGGCAATTCGTTGAAAATTTTTCCATCTGTAGTGTGACTCATTCCTATCGCCTGCAAAAATAACCAGAAAACTTTCAGAAGTTAGAAATTTGGCTGATCTAGGTTTAGAATGCTAGTAAACAACATTAACAGACTAAAAAAAGAAAAGCCCTAAGCTAAAAACTAAAGGTCAGCCAAGTTTCTAAATCAGACTTAAAAATGTAGCAGAGTTGCCATCTGATGTGTCGAGTTCTTATTGAGTGTATGAAAGGAAACCACTTTAGCTGCAGATGAGAAACAACCTAAATAGTAAACATGGTTGTAAAATAGTGTGGATCTGCAGCAAATGATAGAAACAAAACCTACCAAAGTCTTGATCTATGTAATAGAAATAGGTAAACAACAAGATGAAATAATGAATGAAGAGCAAATAACTCCAATAACTCAATGGAAATAGATGTAAAGAATAGATTTTATTATATGACTCCAGTGAAGGGAACAAATGATGTTACCAATCCCCCTCTATGGGATGGGTTATTTTCTATCTTTAACGTATTTAGCTCTATAGAGTGTCTCTCCTCTACAATGTGTAAACCCAACAAACAAAATGTTTGAGCTCATTCAGAACTCAAATGAAAAAGACAAATGGTGAGTGACAATGATTATAATAAAAATTATAACAGTGACTGCAACATGAAAATGATCCCAAGTGAAGACAAAATGTAAAACCCTCCAATTTATAACAAAATATTGGGTTATTCTCGAATAATGGAAAATAATATAATATTATTAACCAAAATCTAAAATTAACCATTTGGAATATTTTATTATATTTGGTTGGAGGGAAAAAATATTTAAATTGGTTAAATACTTTTATTTACAAATAAGAAATAAATAAATGATTTATTTTTCATGTCAAGGAATGTTGTTAAGGAATAATAAACAAATAATGATTTGTTTAAGTAACCCTAGAGAATTTAGTCTGACAAGGAATAATAACTAAATAATGCTTAATTAATTATTCTTAGAAAACATAAGAAAAATAATGATTTATCTAATTATTTCTCATGATTGGGTGAAATATGACAAGGAATATTAGTTAAAAAACGGTCTAATTAATTATTCATAAGAGATAATTAAATAAATATTGATTATTTAATTATTCTTAGAAGAATAATTAGATAAATAATGATTTATTTAATTATTCCTCGTGAGCTTAACCAGAAATAACTTAACAAATGTGGTCTATTAAGTAGTTTCCTATAGTGAAAGCAATTTTACTATGGTAAAATTGGCCTTACATGGTGTACTTAGATCCATCTAGTAAGTTATGTCTAAACTTCATTTTTTGGTGAAAACACGTTGGATAGTAGGGTATTTATCCACTTGCATGCCTTTTGTTTTCCCAGTTACAAGTTGTTGTGTTGCATGACAAGCACTGGATTAATGTCAAAGGGGGTTCTCCCTTGGGATTAGAGAAGCCACCAACGTTTCCTAAATGAACTTCAACCTAGCCTTCTTAGTAGGTGTAGGTATCTTAGGATGGTTTTCGAGGTACTCGAATGTTTCATCAAGTGCCATGGAGTTGCTTAAATGCTTGACATAGGGTATGGGACTATCGACGTGTGGTAGGCAAAGTAGGAACCTCTCACTAGTCCACACCAAACTTGTCACAGGTAAGTGACGCAACAGAACCTATGCTGAATTGGGTAGGATTCCCTCCCAGTGGGAAGGGAAGACTCACTGGCCAAGAATCCATTGGAGAACATATCCCCAAGCTCAAGAAGGATAACATCATAGATTTTCCTAAGTAACCAAAGGTATCATCATCAAACCATGAAGCACGTCTGTGAGTCTATGAGATTCCTTGGATAGAGACATATTCGGAAAGAGTGGGTCGAAGAAGCCTTTGTAGCAAAAGAGCTTATAACCAAGGAGGTTCTAGAGCTCTTCATCTAAGACACTACTGTTGCGTGTGGTTTTTCACTCATTGTCGCACCTTCTTTCCCTTGTTTTGACCTTTATGTCCTTCAAAACTACACCCTTATATGACCAAATTCCCCATTTTCTCACTTTTTTTTATCCATTTTACTGTCATGTTACATTACTGTATTTTACCAAATAAATGTGAGGCTTTATTTATTTTTGAGGCTAAATGGATGAGCATTAAAGGAACATGTCAGGAAGTTTATCTTTTTCAGGTGTTCACTCACGAAAGCAAAGAGGCAGCAAGACTTAGCTACAGGAAAGGGTAGAACAGTTCGTTGTTACACCTTGAATGTTGATACATATCATCGCTACATACTAGGTGTTGTTACAGGTGGCTGTTGTTACAGGTTGCTGCTACACATCGGTGTTGTTACAGGTTGATGCTACACATTGGTTCTATTATAGGTTGATGCTACACATTGGGTGTTGTAACACCTCACGTGGGTCCAGCATTACACCAATAATGTTGTCTTTAGTTATGTCGCATCAGCCCGAACCATCATTTGCTCAATACTATTGCACCAAAGCTCGAAATGTGGGTACTATTCTACATAACAACCATCGACAGTAGATTGTTTATTTTTGAGACAACAAGACTCAAGCAATTGTAACTAATGTATATTTATTTAGCAGTAGTTTGCAACTTATTTATTTTTTGGATTAGCATGAGAATGGGATATTCTCATGGTTGATCTATTTCCTAATTTTTGAGATGTAATAGTTATAAAAGATTTGGATTTTTATGTATCAAGGACACATATAAAAGAGTATTGTTACTCTGTTCCTGTAACTCCTAAACTTATTTTAATATCAATTGGCATAGTGATGTTGTTATTGCTTCTCAACTGATCCATTAATCACTTTTTGTTTCTTCCTGCACCCTGCTGAGGAGGAAGGGCCCTCCTCTTTCGTAGGGCTTGCAGCGATTAGGTAGTGTACATTTCAGTTCAATTTATTGTTAGTTTCCCGCTATTACCACACATATCGTGGATTGAATTTGTTTTTTTTTCTATTTATCTTATGTTGTTACATAGAGTTAAATAGTAGAGGAATAGTAACCAGTTAGAATAGATGTTATCCTTAGGTGTGGTGTGCCTTTATTTTAATAGCTGCGAAGTGTGATTTCATTCTGTAGATGGTTTTTATATATCTGCATACATGATTGATTCAGTAAATTAGATCAACGACACCTTTTAGAGTTTTTCTACAATTTCTTATGCTTGGCTGAAGTGTATCAACATAGATAGTGTGAACTCCATTGAAACAACAAGATCTACCCTGGGTTGAAAATTAATGTTGCAGTCTGAGTCAATTACGGTTGAGAAAACAACACTACAATTTGGCGTTGTTTCTAGGGATGCCAAGTTGACAATTCAGTCAGCCAACTTGTTTGTTTAATATAGAAGAGATCCTAGTCCATAGTTGTTGCACGGTAAGATGAGAGGTAAGAATCTATGCATTTCTCTAACATACTTGGGTGGCCTCACCATTGTGATCGCTAGGACACTTAGGACATTTTTATGCTTTAATTAGTGTGTCTTCAACTCTTCAGTTACTTGGCGATAAGGCAAGAGGTAAGAACCTGTGAATCACTCTAACATACCTGGGTGGGCTCATGACTTTCGAAGGCTAAGATACATAGAGTTTGATTTGATACACATAGGGTCCATGTGTGTATCTTTTAGGACTTATAGAGATATTGAAATCACCCCCACTCTAATAAGTCACAAGAATGACGGGTTGTAAAAAATAAATGAAGAGTGAAGATTTGGGAAGGAAGACATTTATCCAGGAATTAATCTCCAAGGCAGAAAAGGAACAATCCAGCTCTCAAAGGAATTCAAGGAAGGCAGCGCCACAAAAGGCTGTTACTCCCATAGCAAAAGAAGCAACCTCCAATCCCTCCATCTCAAAACCATATCATTCTAAGGTCAGCACTCATACCTTCAAGATCAAGGATTTGATTCATGAGTAGGAAGGGGAAGTGAGTAGTAACAATTTGAGGACCAAAGGCCAAGGGGAAACCGACGGGGAACATTAGACACCTGAGGAGGAAAATCACTTAGAGACTTATCAATATCCAGATACAGGTAGTGGAGTGAAACAACCAACTCCAGGAGTATCTGAGGCATTAATCGCATCTGCAGAGCCATCACAAACACAGATGGAAGAACATCCACTACATGAAGGATTAGAAGAATTAATGATGGGGGAAAACAATGATAACCATGCTAAAACAAACACCACCACTACCACTTTTGAATTCCCAATTTAGAATATCAGGGTTGAAGCTCCTATGAGTAATATTCCTCTATCATCCCTACCATGCATTCAGGGGATGACAGTGGAAGATCCAGATACATTTCTATTTGAGTTTGATCTCTTGTGTAGAAGTTATGATTATATAACAAATGCTCAAAAGTTAAAAATATTCCTTGCTACCTTTGAAGGAGTAGCCTTCAGATGGTTCATGCGATTAGGCCCCACTTCCATTTCAACATGGAATGATATGAAGGAGATATACTTGTCAAAGTATCGAGACTATTGTAGGACTAGGAACCTGAGGGAAGAGATATTTAGAATGATGCAGAAGTGTTTCCGGGAAAACTAGTGTCTTTTTGATGTGCTAGTCCCACTAAGATTGGTAGCTATCTTAGAAACAAACAATCAAAGAAATTTGTGATTTCCTTTATGTATGATAGATAAGAGACAAAAGAAGGGGACCAACCTAGTGTTATAAACATTTTTGGGCACTTCAAACCAAATCACAAATGTCCATAAACTGAGGGCCCTTAAGTCCCTAAAAGGGTTGCTTCACTGCCTAAAGGAACAAGGTTAACTGATTACATCATCTCCCAGAAGTTCTCCACTGAAAACTGCTCATAAATGGTCAAAACTAGACCATACTAAAAGCTCCATGCAGAGGGTGCGATGCATATCACCTTCCCAATGTATAGGGTGCGATGCATACTATTTTTCTCCTCTGTAGGGTGCGATGGTTGGGAATGGACAAATGGCATGGACCAAAATGCGAGGTGGAAGATCATGGAATCTTCTAGAAGCTTCCCCTCTGACACTTGCCACTCCATTTTCGACTAGGGATGACCAATAGATCTTCATTCTCCAAGTGGGAGCAGGAACTATCAGAGAGAAGACACTAATCAAGATCCCAAAAGATGACTCACCTCTCTGTAATCATCTATATATGGATCCCTCATCACAGAGATCCAGAGGCTAGAATTTTGTAATATATAGAGAAGTGTTGGTATTTTGGTGTATGTTCATAGTGTTGGGTGATTTTTCTTTGCTTGAGGTGAAAGAAGGGCTTCTTAGCTGTAGGATGATGCTGGGTTAGAGCTGCTCATGGTTGTAATCCTCTTGCTACTTTTTATCTGAATAAAGTTATTCTTGTTTCTTTCCATATCCTGGTGTACTTGTTTATATATGCTTTTATATGGTTAATGTACATCTGATCCTGCATTATTTACGAATTTAGATCCTTGTTTCTTGCATAGTAGTATGTTGCTGTGATGCTATAGGTCCTTTTGAAGCTAAGCAGACAAAGAGCGAGTAGCAAAACTCTATCAAGAAGGAGAGGGAATCGAGCGCAAGACTCAGGTTGGCCCTCTTGGTTCTCCTCTCATCTATTTTCATAAAAGGATACAATAGTAGACTTTAATTGTTTGTTTCTAAGATAGCCACACATCTTAGTGGGAATAGCAGCATCCATGTGGAAACTATTCCTGTATAACAAAATGGCAACTCCACTGGGGAGCGACTAGATTACTTGTTAGCCTATCTATCCTTGTTTCTT
>APFE030836478.1:22813-60631 GCA_000404065.3 Pinus taeda
CCAGGGATGAGTAAGAGATCTTCATTCTCCAAGTGGAAGCAGGAACTATCAGAGAGAAGACACTAATCAAGATCCCAAAAGATGACTCACCTCTGTGTAATCATCTAAATATGGATCCCTCATCACAGAGATCCAGAGGCTGGAATTTTGTAATCTATAGAGAAGTGTTGTTGGTATTTTAGTGTATATTCACAGTGTTGGGTGATTTTTCTTTGCTTGAGGTGAAAGAAGGGCTTCTTAGCTGGAGGATGATGCTGGGTCAGAGCTGCTCATGGTTGTAATCCTCTTGCTACTTTTTATCTGAATAAAGCTATTCTTGTTTCCTTCCATATACTGGTGTACTTGTTTATATATGCTTGTATATGGTTAATGTACATCTGATCCTACATTATTTATGAATTTAGATCCTTGTTTCTTGCATAGTAGTATGTTTCTGTGATGCTACAGGTCCTTTTGAAGCTAAGTAGACAAAGAGCGAGCAGCAAAACTCTATCAAGAAGGAGAGGGAATCGAGCGCAAGACTCAGGTTGGCCCACTTGGTTCTCCTCTCATCTATTTTCATAAAAGGAATCAATAGTAGACTTTTATTGTTTGTTTCTAAGATAGCCACACATCTTAGTGGGAATAGCAGCATCCGTGTGGACACTATTCCCGTATAACACCTGGATCTTTCACTTGACTCCTTGCTTGATTTCTCTCTCCCTTGATAGAGCTTGCAACTCCTCTCCTACTTGTCTCTCTTAGAGAATACCTGTAGAGCCAAAGTAACAAAAAACCATCAAAGCATATTGATCTATAATATCATAAACAATGTAGAATCATAAATACATTGAACAGACAATTGCATTTACAAATAACAAGATTCAGAAATACACGATTGTATGGAGGAAAACTCAAAGAAATTTATTAATAATATAAGAGAGGATTACAACCCAGCTATCTGATCTACCATCATCCTCCTAGCATCAAAGCCCTCTTCACCTCATTAAAAGCAAGATCACCCAACAATACAATGTTCCTTCTCAAAGATAACCAACAACACTTCCTTACAAATTACAAAATTCCAGCCTCTAGATCTCTCAGATGAGAGATCCATTTATAGATGTCTTGCAAGGGTGTGAGTCAGCTCTGGGTTTTTGATTAGTGTCATTCCACTAATATTTCTCTGTTCCACTTGGAGATTTCATTAATCTCTTACTCATCCCTTGGGGAATTCAGAGAGGCAAGTGTCATAGGAGAAGTTTCTAGAATATTCCATGAGCATCCACTTAGCAAACTGTCTCAGCTATTTGTCCATTCTCACTCATCACACCCTACAGAAGGCCTCTTTAGTATGCATCACACCTAGCTAGTGTAGGAGCCAGTATGCATCGCACCTTGATAGTGGAGCAGTAAGTATGGTCCAGTTTTGGCTAGTTTTGAGTGGGTTTTTAGGTGGAACTTCTAGGAAATTATGTAATCAGTTGACCATGATCCTTTAGGGTATGAAAGAACACTTTTAGGGGTTAAAGAGCCCTTGGTTTATCAACATATGTGATTGGAGTTGAAGTTCCCAAATATGTATATAATAGTTGCCCCCTAAAGCATGAGGTCGTAAATCTTTTGATGTCAGGTGAAATGCTTTATCATGAGGATCTGAGGAATTCAAACTGGAAGATGACCTGTATAAGATACAATACAATACATCATCATCATATTATTTTCATGATCTAGTTGAGGCGAGCATTCCCATGCTCAGCTTTATAAATTCATTTTCATGTACATAGAACAGATAATCATCTGTAGTTGCAGACAGGTGATTATTCATATGAAGGGTCATCATCCCTGTTTTGGATGACCATCTATGCAGCTTCTGTGTACATTTGATGTCTTTATATTCCTAAATATATTGCAGCCCAGATGGATGAAACTAGATCTGGGGTCTTCAAACTCATTCAATCTTTGCCGGATGTACAAATCGATCCATGTGAAAAGATGTCCTGAAGTCAAACATGGAAAGACATCGCCTGATTACCAGCCAATGATGTGAGTTGTTAACAGGTGTGAGAGGAATCACCGATAATGATAATGACCCTCAAGGTGCTATAGTAAAATTCACATGGTGTGAATATATGATTCGATGTCAAACACCATGCAAAATCATTTGGTCGAAGGTCATGGATGTAAACCTGTTGTTCGAAGTAAGAAACTTGCCATTGAGGCATGCAAGCTTCAAATTACTAAAAGGGTTGTTTCTAAGTCAACTTCTTGGATAATGAGTTGATGTCGAAAAGAAGTGACCTGTCGTATGAGGGCCTTGATGTATCCCACATCTATGACATGAAATGAAGCAAATGATTTTCTAGAGGTGAAAACGATCTGATGATACAAGTTTCAGGAATTGCAGTCATGAAAAATGGAGGGTGAAGGTATTGTAGTGGATGAGGCATTAGTTGGATGGTGAATTCTCTGAAGGATTTCTCTTGAACATATTAGCGACACTGAGATGGATTGGTAGCTTTAACCCCAAAATATGGATGGTACGGAGGACCAATGGTGATATGACTGGCGAATGGAATAACCCAACCCGACTCAATCATGGCGATGGAGTGAAAGTGTCATGTTCAAGAGTGACCTGCCACCAATAAAATTCTTCAAGTTTTCTTCCCTTTTTCCCCAGTCATTGCTAACCAGTACCTCTTTATTTTTGTCAAGCTTGAGGAGGATAACATATGATTGTTCTATAATTTTCCCTTTGGGAAAACTTGTCGCTATGTTTTAGCGAGCCTAGTGACAGTGAAACTCATTCTTGTCTGGGCGGACAAGTTTGTCGCTATTGTTTTAATGAGTTTAACGACAAGGATAACTCGGTCCTTTTCATGTTTAGAGAGTTTGAAAAGGGACAAAAAGGAAATTCCAGTGGTCCTTTTTCATAGCATAATCCCTTAAGTCCAAAAACGTATAAAATAATACATAAGGGATGATTTTTCGATTACTTTAGCGAGCTGAAAAAACAAGCGCTCACTATTTTTATGGGATAATCCCTCGGGTCCAAAAATATTAAAATACAGGAGGAATGGCACTTCCCCTTTATTTAACGAGCTGGAAAGGCTAATAGCTCGACAATATTTTCATATTTAATGAGTCTATAAAGAGTTTAAAAGAGACTCGTTTTTTGAAGGACGAGTGGTGTTTTCGGGTAGCAATTGGTTCCAGGTAAGTTTGGAACTTCTCAAAACATGGCGGTGTGAAGAGGGTGGCTAATAGAACCACTTGCCACAGCTGTTCTTCAAAAGGGTAAATAATCAAGCGGAAGCGTATGATTGGCCAAAAGAATTGAGGTGATAGTAGAACACAACCAAGGCTCAAAAGGCTGATAACATGGCAATCACAGAGGTCGTTTACTAAAGGTGGGTTTATTTTTTAATGAGCTTGAACCTTGCATTAACATATTCTCAATAGTGGGTTTATTTTTTAACGAGCTTGAACCTTGTGGAAACATTGCTCATTATAGTAGTCAAAGACGTTCAATTCATTATTTAATAATTTAGATACTTTCATCGATTGTTCAACCTGCTCAATTGCTCCATCAAATTGATTAGAAATACATATATATGCTTGAAAAATGAATTTAAAACTAACATTTTACTTGAAGTACGTGAACAGTAACAAAAAAAAGTACTTTACCTCTCATTTTTATCATTTCATTTCAAATTTGGGATTTTGGAGCTCTGGAGTGGTTTTCCCCCTCAAATTTCATCAACTGATTTCGTGAGATCCAGTAGACTATTCTCTATGCCGTTAAGACTAGGTAGGAGCTAACCCTGAGCTCTTCATTTGGCAAACAAATCTTATATGTAGTACACCCTAGAATTCCTGGAACCAAAGGTATTCAACTGGTGTGAAGTGGTACTTCTGGTCATAAAAGAAAAACTTTCCAAGGTAAAGAATGGAAGGTCCAAGAATTTTGGTTACAATTCCATCTTCACTACTTTTGTCTTGGAGATGATTCCACTGTTGCAGCCTTAGTACATTTCACTAGGATTGCTAGCACTGAGGGAACCACGGATGCAGAGATGGGTTGATCTCATGGCTAGGCATGTTGGTCAGTCACAAATTTCTTTCTCTGATGCCTTTTTTGAGTGGTTCAACCATCAGGAGATGGTATTCATGGAGTATCCATACACTAGGATGGATTTCCGAGGCGACCAGGATTTGGCGTTACCAGCTGGCGAGTAGTGGAGTGCTATGGGTAAAATTATTTGACCATATCTTTTTTTATCAGTTTTATAATTTTTTTTTGTTTTTAAATGTTATCAAGACTAATCGAACTCATATTTGTGTGTAGATATTGGGCCAGTGCAACCAGCGGCACGTCCATGGGCGGCAGCTGATGCTGCAGCAGGAGAGGCTGTAGGGAGGGTTGTCCTTCATGATTTAGACATAGCAGAGACCCTAGTAGTGTTGGAGGATTAGGTCGAGGGCCTCACTCTTGGTATTTCAAATGTGAGGACCAATGAGTTACCTCTAAGGTTACAGTGCCATACTACTGGCGTGCTGAGTCGATGGACTAGGCTCTTGCATATGATCGCACAGGCAATGACATGCTATCACCAGCACCATTAGTCTAGGGTGCTTTTCTTCGTTCATTTTTGAGTTTCTTGGTCATATGGCCGACTTTGTCTTGGACACAAAACATTTTGTAAAAACTATAAACAATTATATACTTTTGATTTTTAGAGTTTTATTTTGGTTAAGTTATGCAATCCTGATGCAAATGTTAATGAAAATGCTTTTTCTTTACAAATGCTGCAAATGTCTATCTAACACATAATTTGCTAATGAATCAGTTAATGTGTTTAAGTTTTTGGAAATGTGTTGATATCGAATGGAATCAAATTTTCTTTCCAAAATTCTGACTCTTAGGAACATACAATAAATAGCTGGGTTCCGAGCGGAATAGACACCCATAAGCTGTAGAATGATGAGCTACAAATCTAGCCTGACAACAAGTCGGTGTATGCCATGTGAAATGGAATTAGAGAGAATCTCAATCAATGTGTTATATTCAGTGATGATGTTTTTTGTTCGACCAATACATATCCCTCTGAAACTCACTAACTCGCCATTTGGAGCAAAAATGGCCCAGGCTGCAGAATATAGGTTCCGCATACTATGACTAGCTCTGTCAACGTACCCAATGAATGATTCCAAAAGGTCTGATATCTACAACAAATGCAAAGCGGATTACCTAATCAAAATGACAACTCTTGACGAAAACAGAAATGTAAAAAATCATACCTATAAAGAGATTACTACACTTAATCAAGCATAGTAATGCTTAAAATACAACCCATTTTGGGGTTGCGGCAGTGGAATCCCATCATGAACTATAGCTTGTAGGCTCCTTTTGCTAATACTCATCTAACAATGTAGGGTCCCATCCATAATGGTTCGAACTTACCTACTCCCAATTTGTCGGAGTCCTAATCGTAAAGCAAGACCAGGTCACCTTCTGAGAAGACACGAGGCTTGAATTTTTTTTCAAACCGCACCTTGACACATTTCTTATGAACTTTGTTAGCCAATGTGGTGTCACGACGAGTTTCATCCAAGTGGATTAGTTCTAAGAAACGAGCGTCTTCCTCTGAAGTTTTGGGAAGTAGATTGATTGCGATCTTGAGAGATGAAATTTCACATTGAATGGGTAGACAGCTTCCAGACCATACACCAACTGAAAGGGCATCACATTTCTTACCGATGTCCTATATGCTCACAGAGCTAAGTATAGGATTAAATGCCAATTTCATTTGTGGAATCCAATCATTCTCTGCCACATGTGCTTCAAGACTTTGTTGTTTGCTTCAGCTTGTCCGTTAGCCTGAGGATAATATGGAGTAGAACTGTCGTGAGACAGTCCTTATTTGGTAGTCAATTCAACCATCATGTGATTGCAAAAATGCGATCCATCATATATGACTATAGCCTGTGGAACGCCAAATCTAGAGACTACATGATTAAAAAAGAAAAGAGTAGTTGTTTCGTCGTTGTAGTTTAATGTAGGCATCGTCTCAGCCCATTCTGTAAAATAGCCGACAGCGACTATGATATACCCATGCCCCCTGGCCGAGGTGGGGTTACATGTCATGAAATCTATTCCCCATTTAGCAAATGGCCCAATAACAACTACTGGAGGTAGTGGTGTAGGTGGTAATCTGGTTTTGCAGTAGAAAATCTCACAAGCATGGCAAGTTCTAATGATGATTGTGCAATCTTTGAATATAGTAGGCCAAAAGTAACCAGCTTGTAAGATCTTTTGTGCAGTAGCATAACCAGATAAATGCCACCCACATGCGCCTGAATGACAGTCATTTAGGACTTTTTCAGACTCCTCATGTGTGAGGCACCTTCACAGAACTGTATCGACATCATGATGATAAAGTGTATCATCGACGATCATGTAGTCTTTAGCTTGGTATTGAATACGCCACTTTTCAGAGTGAGAGGTGTTAGGACTAAATGGTTGGGTTTGGAGATAGACCAGTATATCTCTGTACCACAGATTGCTTGATGATATCAGAAACAGAGTTTCATCCACAATTGATGCTTTAGATGTTAAATCGTTGGACTATGATGGGAGGTCACAAAGTAACTCCACGAAGACTAGAGATTTCTTTGATTTGGATTTGGTGAATTCCATATGAAACTCTTGAAAAATGGCTATCTATTTTGAATATTTACCCCCTAGTAATTGATGCAAGAGAATGTAGGTCATAAGGTTGCAATCTGACAAAATGGTAGTTTTGTAAAAGAATATATAGTATCGAAATATCTGTACGGCTTGAACTGCTGCTAAGGCCAACTTTTCAACATAGGAGTACTTTCTTTCTATATCATTTAAGCTGCGGCTTAAATAATACATATGATGTTCTATTCCATTGTCTTCTTGTACTAAAACCATAACGATGGTTGTATCTGTAGCAAAGAGATACAGGTTAAAGTCTTTTTGATCGTCAGGAGCGTACATTAATGATGCTCTTACTAGGGAATGTTTTAAAGCATCAAAGGAAGCTTGCGCAACATGATCCCAGTTGAAGGGTACTTATTTTTTCAAAATACACGTATAACCCTTAGCAAGTTCGACATAATTTGGATTGAACCTCCTTAGAAAGTTTGCTTTCCCTTGGGATTTCTTAATCTGAAGCAAATTTGAAGGTGGAGGCATGTCGATGATTGCCTAAACCTTACATGGGTTGAGTCGAATTCCATTCTTAGAAACCATGAAATAAAGTAATCAACTATAACCAACACAAAACACACACTTGTGTGGATTGAGTCATATCTTATAGTGTCAGCAACGTAGAAATATAGCTCTCAAATGTTGTGAATGATCAGTTCGCTTTTGCGAATGAGCTGGTAGATTGTCGAGATACGGTTGAACGATGTGCTTGACGTCATGGAAGGCATAGTTCATTGCCCTCTGAAAGGTTGACCTTGCATTCTTCAAACCAAAAGGTATTTTATGGTACATGAATGTACCCCATGGACATATAAATGCAGTCTTCGACTGGTCCTGTGGGCGGATATTGATTTGATTGTATCCGGAAAATCAATCCATGAATGAAAATATTTCGCACCTAGCACATTCATCATTTATCTGGTCGATGAAGGGTGTAGGGTAGTTGTATTTTGGACAAGCTTGATTTACATCCCTATAATCGATGCACAATCTAATCGTTCCTTGCTTTTTCAGCACAGGAACAATATTTGATACCTAATCAGTGAGAGGAATAGGTTAAATGAAACCAACATGTAAAAGTTTTTCAACTTCTGCCTTAATGGTAGTAGCTTTCTTTGAGTGAACCAGTCGAAGCCATTATCATACTGGTTTGACATCTTGATTTCATGTTCAACGATGCTCGTGTCAATGCCTGGCATTTATTCATATGACCATGTAAAGACATCTTTGAATTCATGAAAGAGAGGGCAATATATTTCCAATTCTAAAGGAGAACAAGATTTGCCAACATGAATATTCTCTACAACATTAGGTTTGGTCGAGATATTAATGGCGATAGTTTGGAGAGACAGAATCCACCATATTTATAGTATTTGATAGAAAATCAAAGGATGATTAAGGTCGTTAGAATAATCTTCAATGTTATCTTAAAGGTGGTAACGATGGTTGTAATCTTCCCATGGTGCCTCTCCTATCATCATCGACTGAATGATTCCTTCATCTATAGAATGTATACGAGACCAAGGACTGGAAGAGGTGCCATACTCTAGAGACATATCTATCCAAACACTTGCTGAGTGTTGATTTGGGTTCACCACCCATGCCCAGAAAATTGATTTCTATAAAGATTCTATAGGAATTGGGGGCAACACCTGGTGGTGATCCATAGTATCAAAATGGTCAAATTTCTTCTTAATCTTTGATGATGTAGAAGATATCATATGATAGGTTTCCGTTGTGGCCACTTCCACGAGATTACTTGGAGGTGGGAGGTAAAAAGTACCCATCAAGGAGGGGTCTTTGAGGAAACCTACTCTGACATTTTGAAGTGATTGAGAGCTTCCATGGATCAGTGGAATGCTTCTAGTAGCTTGTGAACTGTTGGGGAAAAAGGTTAGTTGGTCAACGATTGTAATTCCACCTTGGAAGGGAAATGCAATCTTTCTAAAATATGTTGACACAATAGCATCCATAGCATAAATACAGGGCCTTCCTAGTAGGATACTTTATTCAAGGTTTCCATCAATTATCTCGACTTCAATTTCTACTGTCTTACCCCCCATTTCAATCTGCAAGTTACTTAATATCCCATACAACGTGTATGTTCTTCCATCGAATGCTTTTAATGTCATTGATGATCATGACAAGGGTGGTGAGCCTAAATTTTTCGAGAAACTCATTAACACAATATAGGTAGATGCCCCCTCATCAATGATTATTCGCTGAACAATTTTATTGAGGGTTTTTACCTGTATAAGGAAAGCGATTTGGGCCGGTAACTGAGGTTCATATTCTTTATGGTTAAAGGCCACAAGATTGGAATCTACTGGATCAGTCCCACCTATTACTGATAATAAAGCCTACTTTTGGGAGGGGAAATTTTGAAGTACTTCAAGTGTTCACATAGCGATGGCGATTGGGACAGATTCTCCACTATATATAATTCTGTGCTACTCAAGCACGAGGATTAAATGTTGATTTATGTACTACTCGCTTTGTTGACTTTATAGTTAATTCAAGAATGATGGGCAGAACAACTTCTGACGAAGTCATTGTCGAACTACTAGGTTGATCAGTAACCTTGTTGTTCGACGTCTGTGGATTCCCATCATCTTTATTCCTTGTCGATATCAAAGCATCATTTTGCTACTTCGAGATGGATAACATAAACACCTGGGATGGGGAAGCATGATTGATAGCAACCAGATTAGTTTCTAGGTTTGGAAACAGATCAGTCAATACTGCTGAGGTACTTAAAGTGTTTAAAAATTTCGTGACCTCAGCTCGATGTGGACAATCTCTCGTATAATGGTCCTCATTACATATGAAACATGGCTAATTAGGTTTCTTTCACCCAGTAGGGTTTCCAGAAGATTTGTCAAGAGTCGAATCTTCTTGATTCTTCTTTTTGCTTTTCCCTTTCTTCTTGCCCCCTGGTTGCTTTGGTTCTTTGCGCTTGTCAGATGACATGACATTAACCTCCGAGGCAAGAAGTTTGTAATTTTCTTTTTGATTAGAAATTGCAAGGGATTTACCAGATGGAGCCTCTGCAATTTACATACTTGAGGTACCAATCATGCCATCACTGGCATGAGAGTTCCTCTTTGATTTAGGAGGGGGAGGAATGGAAAATTTTGGTCTACAAGTATCTGGAATTTTGTCGTAGAGTGTGCCAGACTGAGTATAGATCAAGTCTAAATATTGTGCATGACTAATGTGTTGCTCTTCAATGACAAGTCCTCCCTTCACTACATATTCAGTAATAGAAGGAAATAATGACTTAATAAACCACTCAGCTAGAAGTTGATTAGGAACATATGTCTTTACCATTTGACAACGACATCACTACTCATGGATATCATCAGATATGTGAGTGGATGTTGTCTATTTAAAGTTGGTAAGGAGTTCTGTTCCCGTTTTGTACCTTATGGCTAACTGAAAGTGGGTTAGAAAGGTAGTGGCAAGGGCACTAAAGTTATCAAAGAAAGCACTAGGAAATTCAATATACCATTTTGTTGCTAGACTAGTTAGCGTTCACTGAAAAAGGTGAAGCCTAAATGAATCATCATTTAGGCTATTAGATGAGCACCACAAATGAAAAGTCATTACATGATTCGATAGATCTTCACCTGGATTTCCATTGAATTTAGGAATATTAGAGGGAAGTTTATGAGGAATCGCTGGCCACCAAGGGGCATAAGCAATTGGATAATTCGTCAGTCGGTTCAGATCTGGTACTTCTAAAGTTGCTACAAAAGGCAATTGTTGATTCAGGTTTGGCAAAGCATACCCAGGATAAGATGGGATCACCTGAGCAGTAGGTCTTTGTATACCAGCATCATGTATTTGACGCTGATAACTTTGATAAGGTTGATGGGCATACTCATTATAGAAAGGTTGTTGATAACCGTTTTGAAAATACAGTTGCCCATTTCCTACAAAGCCTTGTTGCTTAGGTCCTCGATAAGCTTGCTGGAATTGCGGTTGTTGATATTGTACCAGCCATTGTTGTTGGACCATTTGCTGTTGTCCAATACTAGATGATTGACCAAGATGAGAAGTGATAGTACCCATCTGAGCTTGAGTCATTCCAGCTAAGGAAGCACTAATATGAGTTTGTGATTAAGCTGTAGAGATAAGAGGCTATTGTATTGCAACCTGAGAGACTTGAGGTTGACATTCAATAGGCAGTGCTTGTACTTGTGACATAGTCACAATAGTAGGTGTAGTGGGAATATTTGACATAGGTTGAGTTGGTTCCATTGAATATACAACTCTTGGTTGTTGAGGCAGTAGTGTTACCCAACCACTGGATGTAATTCCAGTTTGACTTGAATATTGTTGTGAACACTCATATGGTTGTTCTCCAAGAGGGAACAATGAAACAACATACTGGGTTGCCCAAATTGAAACTGGTATGCACGATAAATTTGCTGAGTTTCAACATAAGGAATGCCAGATAGGATTCTAGATGAACAAATAGGAACATACCATGTCATCGAAACAGTCCCTGGGTGGACTCCATCTAGTGGTTGATAACTAGTTGGGACATATGGTATATAAGCAAACATCGTCGGAGTGGTAGTAGGGAGTTATGTTGTGGCTGTATTAGATGACATAGTTCTAGATGTTGATGGTTTCTCAAACATATTTAGTCTATCCAAAAGATTTCCTAGCAATTCAACAAGAACTTGTGATGAAGGATGATTAAAAGAACTAACTTCAGTAGTAGAAGGATATAGGTGGATCCCAGTTCCAAAATGAAATGGGGTACTTGTTGGAAGATCCTCTACAATATCTTCTATAGAAATTAGTCCAGATGGAAGAGGTACACCATTAGGTCCATAAAAAAAATTCTGTAGCCGAAGAAGGTATAGCTTCTGCAGTAACAAACATTGGAGGGGTGACACCTTTTGAATTCTAGAGCTCAAATTACAGATGTTTAGGTAAGTGAACTTTAGTTTCTGGATCAGCTCTAGATAGAGTTGTTTCAAGTATAGAAGTTTCTACCATTACACTAGGATCAGTTCTAATGTTCTCTTGTAACCATGGAGCTTCTTCTGTAAAGGCGGATGTACCAAAAATGATCAAAGCAAATGTAGTCTCTGATGATGTTGAAACACAAGTCTCAAATAAACCAAGAGAATTGGACTAAGTTAAACGAGACCATTTTTCCTATAATGGTTTTGCCTCCGAAGTCAAAGACAGTTGACTCGCTAGTCTTTGTGAACGATGGGGTTTTGATTGACTTTCTTCCACGATTGCAAATTAATTGATCAACTCAAAATTAAGGGGAAAATGATGTTGTTATGAATTAAATAAATTTTAATGACGCTTTGACACAACTTTTCTTTTTCAATTTTTAAGAGTCGAGAAAAAGCTAAAGATGACTCTAGTCCCCTTTGTTTGTTAAGGAGCCTGAAGTGACAAGTGCTCAGATGGACCTTTTCTTTTAAGGAGTTGAAAAGGAACGAAAGTGACTACTCTAGAGATCTAGACAGAGGGATTACCAAACCAATCACAAAACTACAATATACACCTTGGTGGTAAATTAAAGAGAAATTTCCAAGGACTTATTTCTGATAGTCAATCTTCCTTAATGTTGTTTTCAGTGCATTTTGATCGACAAGGCGACAGACATGGCTTCCTATGGATAAAGGATATCAGCCTATTGTGGTCTCCCAATATATACTCGACTGTACGGGGAGCACAAGTCTGTGCTGGCACTTGTCGTATCAAAGAGGAGGAATCACCCAACCTTCGATGAAAATGATAGTTACTAGATTTTACGACACTAAAACACGCCTCTAACCTAGACCTATAAATGTCTTGCGTTATGTTCCAAAGCATTGTTAAGTTCATTGAGATTTATTTTAGAGTTGATCTTGTTTAGAAGTTTTTCTTTGAATGTTCATCGCATGATGTAGATGTAAAATTCCTAAATATGCAATCTAAAATGATAAACAATCGTTGTTTTCTTTTAGCAATGAAAATCCTAGCTACTAAGGAGAGAAGATTACGATTCTTTCAACAGAGAGCAAAGAGCACACACTAAATGCACTTTTCCTAAATCATTTTTGCACACAGTCTAAATGCAAATGCAAATGCATGTATTTTTTTTTCGTTTCCTTAATGTGAGAATGAAAAAAAGGAAAACTAAGTATAGATCCGAACTATTTTCTTCAAAGCGACATTCCGACAATTTCTTTTCAAAATGAAAGGAAGACTAAACGACACTTTTTGATTTCGAATAGAAAACTGCTTTCAACACTTCAAATATTTACAATTCAAATCAAATACAATGACAAAAGTACAATTGACTATCTAGAGGAGGAAGACTTTACGACACTCTTCTTTATGACTCAAAATGACAATTACGACACTTTTACATCAAAAACGACAGTTCGATTAAGCTACTTTTTCATGAAGGATCATAAATGATGGACAAATACACAAAAAACATTTACTAATCCTAATCAATGGAGGCTGAAAAATGTAAAGAAAGGAGGCTTCAGCAATGAGATATTGATCATAAGTAGAAAAACAACTGAATAGAGCTAAAACAAGCAGGAGAGGTTGTAGGGAGGGTTGTTCTTTGTGATTTGGACATAGCAGAGACCCTAGCAGTGTTGTAGGATCAGGTCGAGGGCCTCACTCTTGGTATTCTAGATGTGAGGACTGATGAGTTACCTCTGAGGTTACAACACCATACTACTAGCGTGCAGAGTCGATGGACTAGGCTCTTGCATATGATTACACAGACAGTGACATGATATCACTAGCACCATTAGTCGAGGGTGCTTTTCCACATTCATTTTTGAGTTTCTTGGTCATATGAATGACTTTGTCTTGGATAGAAAACATTTTGTAAAAACTATAAACAGTTATATATTTTTTATTTTCGAAGTTTTATTTTGGTTAAGTTATGTGATCTTGATGCAAATGTTAATGAAAATGCTTTTCTTTACAAATGTTGCAAATGTCTATCTAACACATAATTTTCTAATGAATCAGTTAATGTGTTTAAGTTTCTAGAAATGTCTTGATATCGAATGGAATCAAACTGTCTTTCCCAAATTCTAACTCTTAGGAACATACGATAAATAACTAGGTTCCAAACGGAATAGACACCTATAAGCTGTAGAATGACGAGCTGCAAATTTAGCTTGACAACAAGTTGGTGTATGCCATGTGAAATGGCATCAGAGAGAAGCTCAATAAACGTGCTATACTTAGCGATGATGTTCATTGATCGACCAATACATATCCCTCTAAAACTCACTAACTCGTCACTTGGAGCAAAAATGGCCCAAGGTGCAGAAGATAGGTTACGCATACTACGACTAGCTCCATCGGCGTACCCAACGAATGATTCCAAAAGGTCTGACAGTGCAACAAATGAAAAGTGGATTACCTAACCAAAATGACAACTCTTTAAGTAAACAAAAATGTAACAAAAGCATACCTATAAAGAGATTATTACACTTAATCAAGCATAGTAATGCTTAAGATACAACCTGTTTCAACGTTACGACAGTGGAATCCCATCATAATCTACCAGCTCGTAGGCTCCTTTTGCTAATACTCATCTAAAAATGTAGGGGCCCATCCATAATGGTTCGAACTTACCTGCTCCCAATTTGTTGGAGTCCTGATCGTAAAGCAAGACCAGGTCACCTTCTGAGAAGACACGAGGCTTGATGTTTTTGTCAAACTGCACCTTGACACATTTCTTATGAGCTTGGTTAGCCAATGTGGCATCACAATGGGTTTCATCCAAGTGGTCTAGTTCCAAGAAATGAGCCTCTTCCTCCAAAGTTTCGGGAAGTAGATCGATTGTGAGCTTGAGAGATGAAATTTTGCACTAAATGGGTAAGACGGCTTCCAAACCATACACCAACTAAAAGGGCGTAAATTTGGTCGCATTTCTTACCGATGTCCTATATGCCCACAGAGCTGAGTACAGGATTAAATGCCAATTCTGTTTGTGGACTTCAACCATTCTCTACCACATGTGCTTCAAGACTTTGTTGAATGCTTCAACTTGTCTGTTATCCTATGGATAACAAGGAGTAGAACTATCATGGGACAATCCTAATTTGGCAGTCAATTCAACCATCATGTGATTGAAAAAATGCAATCCATGATCTGTGACTATAGCTTGTGGAACACCAAATATAGAGACTACATGATTAAAAAAGAAAAGAGCTATTGTTTCACCGTTGTTGTTTAATGTATGCATTGCCTCGACCCATTTTGTAAAATAGTCAACAGCAACTATGATATACCCATTCCCCCTAGCCGAGGTGGGGTTAAATGTCATGAAATCTATTCCCCATTTAGCAGATGGCCCAACAACAACTACTGGGTGTAGCAATGCATGTGGTAATATGGTTTTGTGGTCGAAAATCTCACAGGCATGGAAACTTCTGACAATGATTATGCAATCTTTGAATATAGTAGGCCATAAGTAACCGGCTCATAGGATCATTTGTGTAGTAGCGTAACGAAATAAATTCCCCCCACATGCACTTGAATGACAGTCATTCATGACTTTTTCAGCCTCCTCATACATGAGGCACCTTCACAGAACTGTATCGACACCACAACGGTAAAGTGTATCATTGACAATCATGTAGTTTTTGGCTTGGTATTGAATACGCTGGTGTTCAAAGAAAGAGGTGTTAGGCCTAAATGTTTGGGTTTGGAGATAGACCAGTATATCTCCGTACCAAGGATCGCTTGACAATATCAGAAATAGAGTTTCATCCCTGATTGATGCTTTAGATGTTAAATCGTTGGACGATGATGGGAGGTCACAAAGTAACTCCATGAAGACTAGATATTTCTTTGATTTGGATTTGGTGAATTCCAAATCAAACTCTTGCAAAATGGCTATCCATTTGGAATATTTTCCCCCTAGTAATTGATGCAACAGAATGTAGGTCATAGGGTTTCAATCTGATAAAATGGTAGTTTTGTGAAAGAGAATATAGTGTCAAAATCTCTCTGCGGTTTGAACAGCTGCTAAGGCCAACTTTTCAACATAGGAGTACTTGCTTTTCGTATCATTTAATTTGCGGCTTAAATAATACATGGGATGTTCTATTCCATTGTCTTCTTGTACTAAAACATGGTGATGGTTGTATCTGTAGTAGCAAGATACAGGTTAAAGTCTTTTTGATAGTCAAGAGCATACATTAATGATGCTCTTACTAGGGAATGTTTTAAAGCATCAAAGGAAGCTTGCGCAACCTGATCCTAGTTGAAGGGTACTTATTTTTTCAGAAAACACGTATAACACTTAGCAAGTTTGGCATAATTTGGAATGAACCTCCTTAGAAGTTTTCTTTCCCTTGGAGTTTCTGAATCTGAAGCAAATTTGAAGGTGGAGGCATGTCGATGATTCCTTGAACCTTACATGGGTCGAGTCGAATTTCGTCATTAGAAACCACGAAATCATGTAATCAACCAGAACCAACACAAAACACACACTTATGTGGATTGAGTCATATCTTGTAGTGTCAACAATGTAGAATATAGCTCTCAAATGCTACAAATGATGAGTTCGCTTTCGCGAATGAGCCAGTAGATTGTCGAGATACGATTGAATGATGTGCTTGATGTCATGGAAGGTGTAGTTCATTTCCCTCTGAAAGGTTGTCCTTGCTTCTTCAAACCAAAAGGTAGTTTGGGGTACGCGAATGTGCCCCATGGACATATAAATGCAGTCTTCAACTGGTCCTGTGGGGGGATATTGATTTGATTATATCCAGAAAATCCATCCATGAATGAAAATATTTTGCATCCAGCACATTCATCAATTATCTGGTCGATGAAGGGTGTAGGTTAGTTTTATTTTGGACAAGCTTGATTTACATCCCTATAATCAATGCACACTCTAATCATTCCTTTCTTTTTCATCACAGGAACAATATTCGATACCCAATCAGTGAGAGGAACAGGGTAAATGAAACTAGCACGTAAAAGTTTTTCAACTTCTACCTTAATGGTAGTGGCTTTCTTCAGGTGAACCAGTCAAAGCCGTTGTCATACTGGTTTGACATCTTGATACATCTTGCTTTCGTGTTCAATGATGCTCGAGTCAATGCCTGACATTTCTTCATATGACCATGCAAATACATCTCTGAATTCGCAAAAGAGAGCGCAATATATTTCTAGTTTTGAAGGAGAACAAGATTTGCCAACATCAATATTCTCTACAACATTAGGTTTGGTTGAGATATTAATGGTGATAGTTTGGACAGATTTTGCTCAGAATCCACCATATTTACAGTATTTGATATAAAATAAAAAATTGAAGGATGATTAAGGTTGCTAGAATAATCTTCTTTGCTATCTTGAAGGTGGGAACGATGGTGGTAATGTTTCCATGGTGCCTCTCCTATCATCATCGACTGAATTATTCCTTCGTCTATAGAATGTATATGAGACCAAGGATTGGAAGAGGTGCCATACTCTAGAGACATATCTATCCAAACACTTGTTGAGTGTTAACTTGGGTTCGCCACCCATTCCTAGAAAATTGATTGCTACAAAGATTCTATAGGGCTTGGGGACAACAACTGGCGATGATCCATACTATCAAAATGGTTATATTTCTTCTTAATCTTTGAAGATGTAGAAGATATCATATGACAGGTTTCCACTGTGGCTACTTCTGCCAGATTACTTGGAGGTGGGAGGGAAAAAGTCCCCATCAAGGACGGGTCTTTTAGGAGACCTACTCCGACATTTTGAAGTGATTGAGAGCTTCCATGGATCAGTGGAATGCTTCTAGTAGCTTGTGAACTATTGGGGAAAAAGGTTAGTTGGTAAAAAATTGTAATTCCGCCTTGGAAGGGAAATGCAATCTTTCTAAAATATGTTGACACAACATCAGCCATAGCATAAATCCAGGGCCTTCCTAGTAGGATATTGTAGTCAAGGTTTCCATCAATTACCTCGACTTCAATTTCTACTGTCTTTCCCCCCAGTTCAATTTGCAAGTTACTTAATATCCCATACGACCTGTATGTTCTTCCATCAAACGCTTTTAATGTCATTAATGATCGTGACAAGGGTGGTGAGCCTAAAGTTTTCCAGCAACTCATTGACATAATACAGGTAGATGCTCCCTCATCAATGATTGTTCGATGAATAGTTTTATTGAGGGTTTTTAGTTGTATAAGGAAAGAGAGTTGGGCCGGTAACTGAGGTTCGTATCCTTTATGGTTAAAGGCCACAAGATTGGAATCCACTCGATCAATCCCACCATTCCTGATAATAAAGTCTACTTTTGGGAGGGGCAATTCTGCATTACTTCAAGTGTCATCATAGAAGATGGCGACTGGGCTAGATCCTCCACTATATTATAATTTTGTGCTGCTCAGGCATGAGGATTAAATGTCAATTTATGTACTCCCTTTGGCGGATTTATAGTTAATTCAGGAATGATGGGTGGAACAACTTCTGATGAAGTTGTTGTCGAACTACTAGGTTGATTTGTAACCTTGTTATTCGATGTCTGTGGATTCCCATAATATTTATTCCTTGTCAATATCAAAGCATCATTTTGTTGTTTTGAGATGGATAACATAAGCACTTAGGATGGGGAAGCATGATCGATAGCAACCAGATTAGTTTCTAGGTTTGGAAATAGATTAGTCAATACTACTGAGGTACTTTAAGTCTTTAAAAATTTCATGACCTCAGCTCGATGTGGACAATCTCTCATATAATGGTCCTCATTACATATGAAACATGGTTGATTAGGTTTCTTTCACCTAGTAGGGTTTCCAGAAGATTTGTCAAGAGTCGAATCTTCTTGTTTATTCTTTTTGTTTTTCCCTTTCTTCTTTCCACATGGTTGCTTTGGTTCTTTGTGCTTGTTAGACGACATGGCATTAACCTCCGAGGCAAGAAGATTGTCATTTGCTTTCTGACTAGAAACTGCAAGGGCTTTACCAGATGGAGCCTTTGCGGTTTGCGTACTTGAGGTACCAATCATGCCATCGCTGGCATGAGAGTCCCTATTCAATTTAGGAGGGTGAGGAACGAAAAATTATAATCTACGAGTGTCAGGAATTTTGTCATAGAGCATGCCAGACTGAGTATAGATCAAGTCTAAATATTGTACACAAGCAATGACTTGCTCTTTAGTGACAACTCCTCCCTTCAACACATATTCAGTAATAGAAGGCAATAATGACTTAATAAACCACTCAGCTAGAAGTTGATCAGGAGTAGACATCTTTACCATTTGATGACGACGTCGCCACTCATGAATATGATCAGATATGTGAGTGGCTATTGTCTGTTTAAAGTTGGTAAGGAGTCCTATTCCTGTTTCGTACCTTATGGGTAGCTGAAAGTGGGCTATAAAGGTAGTGGCAACGGTGCTGAAGTTATCAAACGAATCTATAGGCAATTCAATATACCATTTTGTTGCCAGACTAGTTAGCATTCACTAAAAAAGGTGAAGCCTAATCGAATCATCATTTAGGGTGTTAGATGAGCACCACAAATGAAAAGTCATTACGTGATTTGATGGATCTTCACCTAGATTTCCATTTAATTTAGGAATATCAGAGGGAAGTTTGTGAGGAATCGCTGGCCACCAAGGGGCGTAAGAAATTAGATCATTCGTCAGCCGGTTCAAATCTAGTAATTCCAAAGTTGCTACAAAAGGCAACTGTTGATTCAGGTTTGGTGAAGCATATCCAGGATAAGATGGGATCGCCTGAGCAGTAGGTCTTTGCATACCAACATAATGTATCTGATGATGATAAATTTGATAAGGTTGATGGGCATAACCATTATAGTATGGTTGTTGATAACTGTTTTGAAAATACAATTGCCCATTACCTACAAAGCCTTTTTGCTTAGGTCCTCAGTAAGCTTGTTGGAATTGCGGTTGTTGATATTGTACCAGCCATGGTTGTTGGACCATTTGTTGTTGTCCAATACTGGATGATTGACCAAGATGAGGAGTGATAGTACCCCTTTGAGCCTCAGTCGTTCCAGCTAAGGAAGCACTATTTTGAGGTTGTGATTGAGCCATAGAGACAAGAGGCTATTGTATTGCAGCCTAAGAGACTTGAGGTTGACATATAACAAGTAGTGCTTGTACTTGCGACATAGTCACAATAGCAGGTGTAGTGGGAATATTCGACACAGGTTGAGTTGGTTGCATTGAATATACAACTCTTGGTTGTTGAGGCAGTATTGGTACCCAACCACTGGATGTAATTCTAGTTTGACTTGAATTTTGTTGTTAACTCTCATATGGTTGTTCTCCAGGAGGGAACAATGAAAAATCATACTGCCCCCCATATGGTGGCAATCCAGTGCTCAAAGTACAAATCAGTCTTTGAAGACTGGGTTGCCCAAATTGAAACTGATATGCAGGGTCAATTTTCTAAGTTTCAACATAAGAAATTCTAGATAGGATTCCTAATGAACAAATAGGAATAGACCATGTAGTCGAAACAGTCCTTGGGTGGACTCCATTTAGTGGTTGATAACTAGTTGGGACGGATGGTATACAAGCAAACATCATCGGAGTGGCAGCAGGGAGTTCTGTTGTGGCTATATCAGATGACGCAATCCTAGATGTTGATGGTTTCTCAAACATATTTAGTCTATCCAAAAGATTTCCTAGTGATTCGACAGGAACTTGCGATGAAGGATGATTAAAAGAGCTAACTTCAGTAGTAGAAGGATATAGGTGGATCCCAGTTCCAAAATGCAATGGGGTACTTGATGGAAGATCCTCTACAATCTCTTCTATAGCAATCAGTCCAAGTGGGAGAGGTAGACCGTCAGGTCCATAAAATATTTCTGGAGCCGAAGAAGGTATAACTTCTACAGTAACAAACACTGGAGGGGTGACACCTTCTGAATTCTGGAACTCAAATTCCAGATGTTCAAGTAAGTGAACTTCAGTTTCTAGATCAGCTCTAGATGGAGTTGTTTTAGGTATAGAAGTGTCTACCATTACACTAGGATCAATTCTAATGTCCTTGTAACCGTGGAGATTCTCCTGTAAAGGCAGATGTACCAGAAATGATTGGAGCAACTGTAGTCTTTGATGATGTTGAAACACAAGTTTCAAATAAACCAAGAGAATTGGACTCAATTAAATGAGATTGTTTTTCCCGGAATGGTTTTGTCTCCAAAGTCAAAGACGGTTGAATTGCTAGTCTCCACGAAAAACGGGGTTTTGATTGACTTTCTTCCACGATTGTGGATTACTTGATCAACTCAAAACAAAGGGGAAAATGATGTTGCTCTGAATTAAATAAATTTTAATGACGCTTTGACACAACTTTGCTTTTTCAATTTTTAAGAGTCGAGAAAAAGCTAAAGATGACTCTAGTCCCCTTCGATTTAATGAGAGCCTGAAGTGACAAGTGCTCAGATAGACCTTTTCTTTTAAAGAGTCAAAAAGGAATGAAAGTGACTACTCTGGAGATCTAGATAGAGGGATTACCAAACCAATCACAAAACTGCAATATACACCTTGGTGGTAAATTAAAGAGAAATTACCAAGGACTTATGTATGGCAGTCAATCTTCCTGAATGCTGTGCTTAGTGGATTTCGATCGATAAGGCGGCAGACACGGCTTCCTATGGATAAAGGATATCAACCTATTGTGGTCTCCCAAGATATACTTGATGGTACAGGGAGTAGAAGTCTGTGCTAGCACTTATCGTATCAAAGAGGAGGAATCACCCAACCTTCGATGAAAATGATAGTTACTAGATTTTACGACGCCGGAACATGTCTCTAGCCTAGACCTCTAAATGTGTTGCGTTAGGTTCCAAAGCGTTGTGAAGTTCATTGATATTTCTTTTAGAGTTGATATTGTTTATAACTTTGTCTTTCAAGGTTCACCACGTGATGTAGATGTAAAATTCCTAAATATGCAATCTAAAATGATAAACAATCGTTGTTTTCTTTTAGCAATTAAAATCCTAGCTACTAAGGAGAGAAGATTATGATTCTTTCAACAGAGAGCAAAGAGCACACACTAAATGCACTTTTCCTAAATCATTTTTGCACACATTCTAAATGCAAATGCAAATGCATGTATTTATTTTTCATTTCCTTAATGTGAGAATGCAAAAAAGGAAAACTAAGTATAGATCTGAACTATTTTCTTCAAAGGACATTCCAACAATTTCTTTTCAAAATGAAAGCAAGACTAAATGACACCTTTTGATTTCAAATAGAAAACTTCTTTCGACACTTCAAATATTAACAATTCAAATCAGATATAATGACAAAAGTACAATCGACTATCTAGAGGAGGAAGACTTTACGACACTCTTCTTTTTTACTCAAAATGACAATTACGACACTTTTGCATCAAAAATAACAGTTTGATTAAGCTACTTTTTGACGAAGGACTGTAAATGATGGACAAATACACAAAACAATTTACTAATCCTAATCAATGGAGGTTGAAAAATGTAAAGGAAGGAGGCTTCGACAATGAGAAACAGCAAAACAACTTAATAGAGCTAAAAACAAGGAGGAAAAACCCAAATTTCAAAGAGAGAAATAGTATTACTCAATCATCGTACCCGTGCTTCTCAGAAATAGGGATGCATCTCACCTCCTACACATGGGAGGTGCAATCCATACTAGTTTCCAGTTACAGAGAGTGCGGTAGGCAAGGGAGCGAAACTAAGGTGGGATGTTGCCCAAATTTGCAGGGAAGTTCAGTGATTTAGGGTGAGCTACTATGAACAGTAAAGAACAGAGTACAGGGGTATGATCTTAGGAGGTTATTAAGTTACCACGAGAGCATTTAGAATTCTTGTAAGTTAGATGTTCAGTTCATAAACCAACCTGGAGATTGACTGAAGCAACATTCGTCTATTTTCCAATTGCATAGCAAGAGCAGTTTGAAGGCTATCTGCCTAACTTCAAGCTTCGTCTGTAGTTTATAAAGTAAACAACAATAACGAACAAACAAACTATTCACTCCCCAATGGAGTCACCACTTTGTTTTTGGGAAAACTAGTGTCTTTTCAATCTGCTAGTCCCACTAAGATTGGTAGCTATCTTAGAAGTAAACAATCAAAGCAATTTGCGATTTCCTTTATGTATGATAGATAAAAGAGAAGCAAAGGGGACCAACCTGGATCTTCCACTTAACTCCTTGCTTGATTTCTCTCTCCCTTGATAGAGCTTGCAACTCCTCTCCTACTTGTCCCGCTTAGAGAATACGTGTAGAGAGAAAGTAACAAAGCACCATCAAAGCATCTCGATCTATAATATCATAAACAATGCAGAATCAGAAATACATTGAACATACAATTGCATTTACAATTAACAAGATTCATAAATACACGATTGTATGGAGGAAAACTCAAAGAACTTTATTAATAATAGAAGAGAGGATTACAACCCAACTGTCTAATCCAGCATCATCCTCCCAACATCAAAGCCCTCTTCACCTTATGAAAAGCAAGATCACCCAACAATACAATGTTCCTTCTCAAAGATAAACCAACAACACTTCCTTACAAATTACAAAATTCCAGCCTTTATATCTCTCAAATGAGGGATCCATTTATAGATGTCTTGCAAGGGTGTGAGTCAGCTCTGGGTTTTTGATTAGTGTCATTCCACTGATAGTTCTTAGTTCCACTTGGAGATTTCATTGATCTCTTAACTATCCGTAGCGAATTCAGAGAAGGCAAGTGTCATGGGGGAAAGTTTCTAGAAGATTCCATGAGCATCCACTTAGCAAACTGTCCTCAGCCATTTGTCCATTCTTGCTCATCACACCCTATAGAAGGCCTCTTCAGTATGCATCACACCTGGCTAGTGTAGGAGACAATATGCATCGCACCTTGACAGTGGAGCAGTCAATATGGTCCAGTTTTGGCCAGTTCTGAGTGGTTTTTCAGGTGGAACTTCTGGGAAATGATGTAATCAGCTGACCATGATCCTTTAGGGTATGAAACAACACTTTTAGGGGTTAAAGAGACCTTGGTTTATTGACATATGTGACTAGGGTTGAAGTGCCAAAATATGTCTATAATAAGAAGGAGGAAGAAATCCTAGAATATTATGTGGAACGGTTCCACTAGAATTTGCAAAGATCTAAACACAGTGATTTAGACCTGGAAACCTCGAAGACTATATTCATCAGTGGAATGAGGGATGACTACCTTGACACCCTTAACATATTAGGAAAGGGGGATATATCACAAGAGTCATTTGCAGAAATTATCAAGATCTACCTAAGATGATCTCAAGGATCATCTAAAGGAAGAAGTACAATTTAGGATGCCTCTATTCGCATACAAAAATCTGCAGGTGGATGAGTAACCAGAGTGTAGATCAAAAATTTATTCAAAAGTTTCAAGACTGATATCCTTAGTACTCTCTCAGCCCAGATAACAACAGCATTGATCAAAAAGGCACAACCAGAAGCTAATACACCCCTAGTTGTGTTCTGCCCGAGTTGTCAGAAGAAACATCCTTGCAGGGAATGTGAATTGAACAACATCAGCCTCTGCAACATCTGTGAGATGGAACATTCGATGGAGAAGTGTTCAAATCTCCCTAGACTAAAGGCAACAATTAGAGAATCAAGTGAAGAGGTGCTGTCCTCTTACTTCATTGTACCATGGAGGTCGTGGCAACCGTGACCTCCAGGTATGTCTCAAGGCTTTTCCTCTTTCAATTCATGTAACAATGCATATAATAATGAACCATATCCATGGAAATACTTAGCCCCTCCTTCAGCTCAATTTCCTTGACCCTGGAACCAATGATCTCCATCTCCTCCTGTCCAATATCCTCAACCTCAACCATACCCATGGAACCAGAACTAGAGAAGAAATGCTCAAAATTTAGCTTTGCCTACACCACCCATGTAGCAATAGCTTCAGTTACCTCCTTTCCAAGTGTCTTCTCCTCCACCAACTGTACGACCCCAACTACCTGTGCAACTTAACCCAAACCCAAACAATAAAGCAGCTCAGGGCATAGAGGCTCCTACGACCTTCCAGACTTACCTTATTACCCCTGTGGAATTTAATGAAATATAATTGCGATCAAGAATGGTAATTAACCCTAGTCACTCCCCTATCATTATGGAGGAATATTAAAATGAACCTTCCAGGGAAGAAGTCAGAGACTCTGAGGCAGTTACTGTGCCTACAAAGGATGATATAGAGGAAGTTGTTACATCTGTAACAACCAACCCGAGAAGAATTGTTACACCTTTAATTTCAGGGAAGGTTGATACACCTATAACAACATATTCAATTGTTGCTACGCAAGAACCCCTGTATCCTGAGAGACTGGTTGTACCTATGATGGTTTCCCAGCCTAAATCGGATTTCCTTAGGGAGTTAAAAAATCTATATGTATGAATCCCTTTGCTGCAAGCCTCTAATGAAGTACTTATCTATGCCAAGACAATGAGAGATGTGTGCATCAAGAAATGTAGAATAAAGCATAAAGACCCTGCCACCATACATGTGATGGGAGAATTATCTGAATTAATGTATGCTTAGCCTCTCCTTACTAATCACAATGATCTAGGTAGGCCTATAGTCACCGTCTACATTAATGATCAATAAATATCCAATACATTAATTGATCTTGGGGCTTCCATTAATGTAATGACGAAAGATCTCTTCATCGCTCTTAGGCTACAAGGACTTAGACACACCCTTATTATGCTGGAATTGGCAGATAGGTCTCGTGTTAAAATCAAGGGGATGTTAGAAGAGATAGTGATTACAGTATATTCCTAGAGATACCCGACTTACGGTATATTCCTAGAGATACCCGACTTATTTCCTTATTATACAGCCCAAATCCAATTTTTGGGTGCATCCTTTGATCCTAGGGAGACCTTGCCTAGCCACTGTGGATGCATTTATAGGCTAGAGGGTAGGATCCATGGTGATCTCAAATGACCAAGCAACCTAGAACCTTAATCTTTACCCCCCAAAACAAAATATGGATGTGTACAACCCTTGGTGGGATGAGTTTGAGCCTAAGTCAAATCTTTCCCTACCACTCCTCACTCTAGGGAAAGCCCAGTATTTTAAAGATGAAACAGAAGATGATGTTATTAATGGTTTTAGTAGTAATTCCTTGAATTTTTCTTTTTTTTTAAATGCAAATGAGGAGGAAGAGGTGGAAGATATAGATTTTGAACAAACGAGGAAAACTCTAAAGATTGCTAGAAGCCCATTTGAGATTGAGGCTCGAAAGTTTTTGAATGTTAACCCAATTTGACTGCTGAACAGAATCAATGAATGTTACAACTGTTGCAAAAGTATAAAAAGGAATTTGCATGGGATTATACAAATATTAAAGGGATCCGCCCTAACCTATACACTCACCATATTTATTTGAAGGATGGTTGCAAACTCGTCAGACGACCACAACGTCGCATGAACCCTGCACTAAAGGAAGTGGTGAAAGAGGAACTATAAAAGCTCCTAAGTGCTAATTTTATTTACCCAATATATAACAGTTAGTGGGTGTCACCGCTTGTCATTGTTGCTAAAAAGAATGACAAGTGGAAAATCCATGTCGACTATAGAGAACTCACCAAGGCCACTCAGAAGGACCATTTTCCATTGCCATTTATAAATCAAGTACTTGATACTCTCTTCGGAAAGAAATTCTTTTCATTTTTTGATGGTTTCAGTGGCTACAATCAGATACAGATCGCCATAGAAGACCAGGATAAAACAACCATTACTTGTCCTTGGGGAACCTATGCATATATTGTGCTATCTTTTGGGGTCTGTAATGCACCAGGACCCTTTCAAAGGGAATTTCTAGGAATTTTCTCTGACTTATTGAATGACTGTCTAGAAACCTTCATGGATGATTTCACACCTTATGGAGATGCTTTTGAAGCAGCATTAGTCAATCTGGAAAAAGTGTTAGAATGATGTGTATAGACTAATGTTGCCTTAAGCACAGAGAAATTTCACATGATGATGACTGAAGGGATCGTGCTTGGACATTACATTTCTGTGGACAGAATCAAGGTAGACCCTGCAAAAATAGAGACAATCCTAAAAATTCCAACCCCCAAAACACAGAAAGAGGTATGTAGCTTCTTGGGGCATGCAAGGTATTATAGACGATTTATAGAAAAATTTTCAAGAATTGCATCACCATTAGTTTCCTTGCTCATGAAAGATGTGGATTTCATATGGACAGAGAAGTGTGAGCAGACCTTCTTAAAGCTGAAAGGTTGTGTATCAACAACCTCGATGTTGCGAGGACCTAATTGGGAACTACCATTTCACATAGCTATGGATGCATCGAATATTGTTGTAAGTGTTGTTCTGGACCAACTAGAGGATAAGAAACCTTACACCATTTTCTATATAAGTAAAAATATAACTCCATCTGAGCTCAACTACACAATGAGCGAGAAGGAGTTCTTAGTAGTCATGCATGCCATCAATAAATTCCAACATTACATCACTGAATATCAAGTATTTGTACACGCTGACCATTCTGCCATTCGTTTCTTAATGAACAAGCCAATTACAAATGGTAGGATTACACGTTGGTTATTGTTGTTACAAGAATTTGATATCACTATTGTAGATAAGCCTAGAAAAGACAATGTAGTAGCTAACTTTATTTCTAGGCTAACTGTTGATTATAGTTTCACTCCTACTGAATATTCTTTCCCTGATGAATACCTTTTTGCTATTTCTACTTACTCACCTTGGTATGCAGACATAGCCAATTATCTTGCTACAGGGAAGTTTCCCCAGTATTTTTCCTTCAGGGAGAAAAATAAAATCGTACAACAAAGTGCTACATATACCTGGATAGATGGGAACCTCTACCACACTGGACCTGATTTCTAGATTAGACGGTGTGTTAGAGAGGATGAGGTCTTTGATGTCCTCAAAGCCTATCATGAGGAACCTTGCAGAGGGAACTTCACAGAAAAATGGATAGGATACAAAGTCCTTTCAACATGGTACTATTGGCCATCAATATTTTAGGATGACAAGAAGTTTGTGAAGGGATGTGATAGTTGTCAAAGGATGGGCCAACCACTACAATCGAATGAGATGTCGTTATATCCCCAGATTGTCATAGAACCTTTTGAGAAGTGGGCTCTAGATTTTGTGGGACCAATCAATCCTTCATCCAGATAGAGATCCTACATTTTGGTCTGTACCAACTATGTCACAAAATGGGTCGAGGAAAAGGCACTAACTAGAGCCATGGAGTAGGACGTCTTGAATTTTCTGTTCATAGACACCTTCGTCCAGTTTTGCATGCCCAAGGAGATAGTCACAGATGAAGGGCCACAGTTCACATCTCATAAGATCTGGGAATTGGTTGAGAAATATAAAATCCATCACAAAATCACAACACCTTACCATCTATTGACAAGGCGAATTTCTGCTATGCCAACAAGGGAAGCTAACCTGATTGCAAACCCCAATTAGGTCTACTTTCGTTTGGAATGGTTATTTCTGATGGGTTTTAAAGGATCTCGTAAACTGTTATATGTGTTGAAAGATTGCTTCATGGAGGAAAAATTCAATTAAATCAACAAAAGAAATTACTAACCTATATGTATCAAATCCTATCTATGCTAATTCTAACTACTTATGTTAATCTTAACTATTCTAATCTATCACGCAAGAGCATAGCAAAAGGAAGTTAAACATCATATATAAATTTCAAGTCCTAATGAATTAATTATTGGTTCATAGATGAACAAGGTTGTACTAAATCTTAATTGCAATCTAATTACTTATACAGGAATACACATTCCTTTCCATACAAATAAAACTTGCAACTGATGTTTAACATGGTCTCGAATCAGCAATTGCTCATGAATTAACCATGATTAGAAATCATATTTGAATATCCAAGACTAGTCACGAGTTGTTTGTTATCAATATGCACAAAACAAATCAAATTTATATTTATGTTAACAACAACATCCTGATTCTAAACACATGAAAGGAGAGGCAAATGAATTTGAAAAGGCTCTTTCTCGACCAAACAATCTTCTTTATTCAAAATAAATCAAAAGTTGTTCTACCCAAAAAAAGGTCATCATCTCATCTTTGGAGGTAATACTTATGCCAAACGAAAATGACCCTTTGTCTTCCCTTCCCCAAATTTTCCTCCTCCCGCTCTTTTCCACATACATTAGAATATGCAGACGTATAGGCAATTGGTGAAACGGTCAAAACGTAGAGGGCATAGCTACTCCAATGCTTCATTTTCTGGGGAAGTGAATAGATGTTTATTAAAAGAGGATGATTGTGTGTCATCCCTTCGTACCTGTATCGAGCAGACGTTAGTCCCTATCATTTCCTGAAGGAAACTGAAGACACCGCACTTATCATCCCACATCTGGCATGATTTAAAGTGTGTTTGGAGGTAATAATATCTTTATGTATTAGCACTGTGCTTCCTCTTGACATGGGGCATGCTTTCATGATGCACTATGGTGGTTCATCTCCCTTTCTTCAGAATATGCCTTTGCAATATCGACAATAGTGATGTAGAGGTATCATCTTGATATAAATCACCTTTTGTCTGCTACCGGGTCCACTCGAACTCACCTACATAAATAATTCATATTAGCTATGATTATGAGAAATCTAACAAACATGCTCACAAACAAACCTTGCATTAAGCCATAATTTTTATTTAATCTTGTAACATAGAGTAGCTATGATTATCAAACCACCAAACCTACTGTGACAATTATTTGAGTTGCCCATAATATTCATTTTTACTCAAGGATTGCTATAACCATGCTTCACAAGAAGACCATTCACTTTACGAGATTTTCCTTTGAAAACCCCGACCACAGTATTTTATCGAAATACATAGGAATACAAGGGAAAACCCGTGGCTGACCCATAAGGATGGACTTCAAATAATATATATCTGGGCGTATAATTATTGTTAGGTATGTTTAATGACATCATGCCTTATGTTTAAATGCAGAACTCTATCTATTGTGATAAGCGATTGGGGGACGGACCCGAAATATATATGTGCTGAGGTTAATAGTTTTGGTGGGTCCGCCATATGGGATTTTCCTTTGAAAACCCAGACCACAACTGATGAGCCCCATAAATGGGTAATTATATGGGATCATTTTTCCTCCTAACATAGTTAAATCAACCATTCTCTTAGCTTATTGCATGCTTTTTTATTATATTTATGCTTATAGAGTGAATTGAGTTAGTTATGATGCCATGAGGTCTAATATGTGTTCAATGTAGATTTTTGTTGAATTTTGAAGACAAAGTCAAAGATTCAATGGACAATTGGCAGTAATAATTCAAAGTGGACAGAGGAAAGGATTTATAGGAGGGAATCCCCCTCATTTATTACTCCCCACTTTGAATTCCCCCTCATGCAGCTTGGAGTACAAACAACCAAATCAATGCACTAGGAGGTAGTCGAGCAAGTGGAGAATAACTTATGTTTATATTGAGTTTTGGGAGCCAAGCATCCCTGATTTTAAGGAAGTTGTTGGGAGCTTCAGTCGTATAAGTATAGAGGCCTAGGTCCTCACTAGGGTCGAATTTTTGTTGGATTTTTGTTGTACTTTTGCTATTGTAAAAATCTGCTCAACTTCAAGCTTACTTTTGTGGACAGTTTCATGTAATCCTATTACTGTTTTGATAATAAAGATGAGATCATTTTTGAGCTAGCACTGAGTTACCTCAGAGGGCTAAAGCTCTTGGGCTAGGGCCCAATCTAAGCAACCAATCTCCTCTTTGTTTGTATTTATATGCTTTGTTTCAGTTTATGGATTAGTTGCTGTTAGATAAATTTCTTTCTTGGTTAATAATAGGTTTCTTTTGGTGATTTAGAAGGTTATTTCGATTTGTGTTTTCTATAGTATGTTAAGAAATGATAGAAATAAGATTCAAAAGGCTAGCAATAGTGACTTGGCCTCTTTTCCTCCCTTTGGGACCATGAACTGAGGCAAAGACCATCTTGCTGCCCCAAAAACACATATTTTCCTTCTCCATAGGATTTCTAGTGTTTGCAGTTTGTTAGAAGGTTAATGCTTTGCTTTAGATCTCTTCCACCATGATCATTTCTATATTTGCGATAATTTTTATTCCATGCTTTATTTCCTTGTAGCATTGCTCAACATTCACTTCCATGGATCATAATTTAGATTAGCTTGATGCAAAATTCTGTTTGTTTAGATGTACTCACTTCCTTACTTGCTTGATCTTATTGGTTGACTATTAGTTCTTTTGCAGTAGATCTCTCCTCACATTAGGTCAGCATATCAACCATCACATTCTCTCCATGATCCATGCCCTATAGGTCACCAAAAGTTCACCTCAAATCTGCCTTAGTTTTTTGCATTTTTCCATAGGATCTCTTCCTCGCTCTCCCAATCATCTTTCCCTCTCCTAGTGATCCTTGGTGTACCTTAGGCACCGTAACGCATCAGCCCAACCTTCATCTACCTTTTCCACCCACTCTCACACCTTCAAAACCTTCAAAAAAGCTCTCGGCATCCTCCTGTAGACCTCCTGTAGATCCCCTGTGTCCTTCTGTAGATTTTCCTGTAGGTTTTCTTTTGAAGGCCAAGTGTGGGAAAAGACTCCAGAAGGCCACCCGAGACCTCATAGGATCAATCTACACCATCCTACATCTCCTCAAACCCCAAAGTCTCCCTTCAACACCACCTATTCGCTTCCACCTTCACACACAATAAACTACATACATGTCAATTTCACATAAAAATACATAAAAAATCCAAAAAGATGATTTTTTGCTCATTTACTTCTAGGAATAGCTTCAGTAGATGTTGTTTACTTCCTTGAGTAGGTAATGGCATTCATTTCATGGTTTTCATAGTGCTTTCTGCAAAATCAAGATTAGTTGGTTAAGTAGCGTTTGTTAGGTTTACTTTACATTTCAGTCTTTTTCCTTTCTGCATTTAGAGTAGCCTCTCTAGAGTAAGCTTTCCTTTCTTTCATCACATATAGAGCTTCTTCTGGAATCCATAGAAGTTGGCTTGAGCTCCTCATGATCTTGCGCCAGCTGACCAAGTGACAGCCTGCAGTAAGAACTAGTACTTATGCATACAACACCGTCGCTTCCAAGTTTGTTACGAATTACCGGGTTGATAAGAGTAAAGTAGGTAGGCCAGGAGTTGCAGCATTATTGTTGTAATACTAGTGTTCACCACTTTTTGGCGTCACTATCAGGGAAGTGCCAGAGTATTTTGTGATTATTGCTTTCTTCTATTTTCTATCGCAACATTCTGCTAAGTAGTTTATCTCAGCAAAAGTAGAATAGTTGTTTCTTTCAGTTTTTGCATTTCCTTTCTTTCCTTTTCAATTCTGCAAATTTCATCTCAGCAAGAGTAGACTAGTCATTTCTTTCTGTTTTTGCATTTCCTTGCTTTCATTTTCAATTCTACAAATTTCATTTCAACAAGTTCATTTCAGTTAGTTGTAATTTGTGATGTTCAGTCCATTTCAGTTTTGTAGGTACAATCAGTGAAAAAAACATAAACCAAACAAAAAGATTTCCTTTCATGCCTCGTAGGAATAGAGATAATTTAGGAAAATTCTTGCCCAACACTCCCACTACATCACATAGGCAACCTTCTCTCTTCTTTGGTGGCAGTGATCAAGAAGAACCTTTAGGTGAACAACTAGAGATATTTGAAGAACATATAGGGGAAGAAGAAGAAGAAAACATCCCTCTTGAGCCAATGGCTGAAAAACAAATGCTGGGGGGGATGGAGAGAGAATATAGGGTACCTTTCCCATTAGGGAGACCAATGGGGACACCAAAATGAAGACTATAAGCCCTTCAACCCTACCTCCCTTCCATGGTTTGACTACAAAATATCTTGACACCTTCTTGTTTGAGTTTGATGTCATCTGTCGAACCTATGACTATGCAGAAGATGAGCAAAAGTTGAAACTATCCCCTTATACTCTTAAGGATGTAGCACTCCACTGGTTCATGGGGTTACCCGACAATAGCATCACAACTTGGGCTCAGATGCAACAAGCCTATAATGAAAAATATCGAGACTACTATAGGTCAAAATATACCAAAGAAGAAATCTTTCGATTGACCATGGGAAGTGATGAATCCTTGGAGGATTATGAAAAGAGGTTCCAGCTCATCTACAAAAGGGCTAGGTGTACACTTGACCATTAATCTCTGAAGTTGGTCCTGCTTAGGGGAATTCTGGAAGACCTTCTAAACACCCTCCATCTGCTGGCTAGGGGAGACATCTACCAACTATCTTATGAGGACATAAAGATTGTTTTTAGAAACCATTCTAGAGCAGCCAGAAAGAAAGGTTGGGGGAGTCAACCCATAGTCAATACCTCCTCTTCTAATTCATCCATTAAAGGTGAAATTGGAAACATGCTGGAAGACTTCAAAAGTGAGATGCTGCAAACTCTTGCCATGCAAATGGATACCTTGCATATCAAAAGAAAACAAGAGGAAGCATAGAAGGCTTTGGCCATATTTTTTCCTAGATGCACAAGGAGGCATCCTAGGAATGAATGTCCATTGAACTCTATAGAGGTTTGTTCAGTCTATGAAGAAGACCATTATACAGATAAGTGCCCTTCCTTGCCTAGACTTAATGTTGTATACCAAGAGGCAGAAGGAGCCACTGAACCACTCTATTTCATGAACCAAAGGAGACCGCATGGACCTAGACCATACCAGCAGGGGATGCAAGGGACATCTCAAGCATACTACAATGCCAACCAAATCACTTGCATACCTTCTTGGGGCCCTCCTACTCATCCTTCCTGGTCCATGCCTCCTCCTTGGTCCTTCCCATCTCAATATCATGCCCAACTAGCTGCTCATTCATTCCAATCCTATGTTTAGCCACAACCTTAGTGGAATGCATCTCATCAGGGGTGGATACCCTAGTACAACTCTCCTCCCACTCTTTTTTGCCTCCACCACCTACCCAACCATAACCATTGCTTCCTTCTCCACCAAGGCAACCTCAAATGCCTACCCAGCTGAACCTGAACCTGAACAACAAGCAGGCTCAACAAGTATATAGTGGGGAACCATCATGCCCAGCTTATGTTGTGGAGATTTAGGAGATTAACCTACAATATGGGAAGGTTCTCCTAGATAACCAGCCTCCACCTTGGGAGTTTGAGGAAGATAAAGAGGAAAGTGAACCTAAAGCACTTCACCATTTTTGAGAGACTATTTGGGACAACACAACCTACCCCAGAAGAAACTGAACTTCTGGGAGAATTGAAACAGTTATGTGTGAAGATACCACTTCTCCAAGTAATAAAATATGTGCCTATCTAAAATAGGTTGATCAAAGAGAAGTACTTTAGGCATGTAGGAAGGCACAAGAGAGATGCCCCAACCATCAATGTCATAGGACAACTGTGCGACCTAATGTTGGGGCAGGTAATCTGTTTGAAATATCTGGACCCTGGAAGCCCAGTAGTTGATGTCCACATCAATGGCACCATGATCCCACATACCTTGATTTATTTGGGAGCTACCATTAATGTGATCACAAAGGACAAAATACTCAAACTTAACCTCCAGGGCTCCTTGAGGAAGACCATTACAGTACTGTAACTAGCAGACCACTCCACCATGACCCATGAAGGGATTGTGGAAGATGTGATGGTCTCCATTGATACTTGGGAGTACCCTACTAATTTCTTAGTTCGCAGCTGAAGGCAAATCTCACTAGTTATCTTCTCATCCTAGGAAGACCCTGGTTCGCTACTACCAATGCCTACATCAACTCTCGAGCTAGGAACATGACCATCAAGAATGGGCATATGTCCAAGCAGTTTATCATATACCCTCCTGCCCAACCCTTGCTAGAACATGATCTACCTCTCTGGTTAGAGGAGGAGGATGAGGATGAAGTCTATTCTACACCACTTTGTGCATTAGAAACTACCATGTGGGGAAAACTACAAGATGATGATGATATGATTGAAAATTTGATCCAGAATCCACCCCCCAATATCTTCCCATTAGAGGACATAGTGAGAGAAACCAAAAAAAAACCCTTAACTGATCTTTGTGTGGCCAACCCGACCTCTCTCCATGTTAATAACATAGAGTTCAGACCGGAAAGAACCTTGAAAACCAATTCATCCCTATCCACTTCCCAGGAGAAGGAGTTGTGCAGCTTATTAAGAAAACATTTAGATGCCTTTGCCTGGAGTTATAAGGAGACGAAGGGAGTGCAACCTTCAGTATGTACTCATCATATATACATTAAGGAAGATTGCAAACCAGTCAGGTATCCTCAAAGGAGGATGAATCTAGCACTTAAAGACATTGTTAAGGAAGAATTGAAAAAATTTCTTGATGCAGGATTCACCTACCCCATCTCTAGCAGTGAATGGGTCTCTCCTTTGGTGCTAATGCCAAAGAAGAATGGAAAGTGGAGAGTCTATCTTGATCATCGCGTTTGAAAAAAGCCACTAAAAAGGACCATTTTCTTTTCCTTTCAAAGATCAAGTGTTAGATGGTCTGGCGGGGATGAAGTTTTTCTCCTTCCTATATGGGTTTAGCGAGTACAATCAGATTCAAATCAGCCTGGAAGACCAAGATAAGACCACTTTCACTTGTCCTTGGGGTACCTTTACATACCGGGTCCTTCCTTTTGGCTTGTGCAATGCTCCAGCCACTTTCCAAAGAGTGGTATTGAGTATATTTTCTGAACTGGTTCATGGTGCAGTGGAAATATATATGGATGATTTTACTCCTTATGGTTTTGACTTTTAGGAAGCTTGATCTAACCTAGGAAACGTTCTAGACAAGTGTATTGAGATGAACCTATCCCTCAGTCTAGAAACATGCGAATTTTTTATGACCAAAGGGACCGTGTTAGGTCATGCAATATCACAACAAGGACTGAAGGTGGACTCCAACAAGATTGCCATCATCCAAAGGGTCCCACCTCCTCAAAAGGTGAGAGATGTCAGAAGTTTCCTAGGCTTAGCTGGATATTATAGAAGATTCATTAAAGATTTCAGTAAGCTAGCCTCTCCTTTGTTTGGACTTTTAGGCAAAGATGTTGAGTTCATATGGTTCGAAAACTATCAAGAAGCCCTAGATAGCTTGAAGAGCAAGCTAGTAACTGCCCCAATTCTCAGAGGCCCAAACTAATCCCTACCCTTTCACATTCACACAAATGCCTTGAACAAAGAAATAGGAGCAGCCTTAGGACAAATTTATGAAAAATTACCTTATGCCATATATTTTATAAGCAAAATTTTGTCAAAGGCAGAGTTAAATTATACAATGACCGAGAAGGAACTCCTAGTTATTGTGCATTCTTTAAACAAATTCAGACATTATATCAGAGGCTATCAAACCTTCGTACACGCTGATCATGCTATAATTAGATATGTAATGAACAAACCAGATGTAAATGCTTGCATTATTAGATGGTTTCTTCTATTACAACAATTTGATCTTACCATTATTGTTAAGCCTGGTTAGGAAAATGTTGTTGCTGACTTTTTGTCTAGAGTGAATTTTCTTGTAGGTGAAGAAGGAATGGTGGATGACCAAATGCTAGATGAACATCTGTTTGATATTTCAGTACTCTCTCCATGGTTTGATGATATAGCAAACTACTTGGTTTCAGCACAGTTTCCACCACACCTGTCCTCAAAAGAGAAGAGAAAGATAGTAAGGAAAAGCACCCCTTTCACCTGGAATGGGGGTAATCTCTTCAAACTTGGCCCAGATCAGATCTTGAGAAGATGTGTTAGGGAGGAGGAAGTCTTTGACATTCTCCTGACCTATCATGATGGGCCTTGTGGAGGCCATTTTGCAGTAAAGAGAACTACCTTCAAAATATTTCAAGGAGGCTACTATTGGCCCACTCTTCATCAAGATGTGAGGAGATACACCAGCTAATTTGATCAATGTCAAAGGATGGGGAAACCTACTCCAAAGGATGAGATGGCCATGCAACCTCAAGTGACCTTTGAGCCATTTGAGAAGTGGGGCATGGACTTTGTAGGTCCTATCAACCCTCCTTCAAAATAGAAGAAATACATCACTGTGTGCACCGATTACCTAACAAAGTGGGCAGAAACAAAAGAAATCAAAGCAACAACAGAGGAAAAAGTAGCTCAGTTTTTGAGAGAAAACATATTCTACAAGTTCTGGTATCCAAGAGAATTGGTCACATATCAAGGCAGTCAGTTCACTTCCAATTCAATTGAAGACCTGCTCACACATCATAAAATCAAGCACAGGACTTCCACCCCTTACCATCCACAAGCCAATGGGCAGGTGGAAGTCACTAACAGAGCTTTGGAAGGAATTCTGACCAAGGCAATGAGAAACAGTAGAAAAGATTGGGTAGAAAAATTAGTTGAGGCCACCTGGGCCTACAACACAACATGGAAGACCACCACAAGGTTCACACCCTATGAACTGGTCTATGGGAAGAAGGCTTTGTTGTCAATAGAATTTGAATTCAATACACTAAGGAAGGCGGCTCAGCTAGACCTAGACCTCAGCCATGCACAAAAGGAAAGATTACTCCAGCTCAATGGATTGGATGAACAAAGATTGCAGACCCTTCTCCACACAGAGGTAGTTCAGCTTCAGAGGAAGATATGGCATGACAAAAATATCAAGAAGAATAAATTCCAAGAAGGAGATTGGGCACTTCTCTATGATTCAAGGCATAAAGACTTCAAAGGCAAGCTAAGGACAAGATGGCTTGGACCCTACACTGTGGAAAAATGCAATGACAATGGTTTAGTTCTGATCAGAACCATTGATGAGGAAGCCATCCCCATGCTTGTCAATGGACATAGGTTGAAAATTTACAAGAAGGCCCTCTCCAAGAGAGAGTTCATTGAAGATCTAAATAAGATAGTGTTATGAAACCAACTCAAGAAAAATATAGAAAAGATAAATCAACGCCTTAAAATTCAGCCTCTTCGAGGGGGCAACCTCCTTTACATTACATAAATGAACAATTCTTGGATGATTCAAATGACAAAACCTCCTTTCTATATATAGGAGTCTAAGGAGTCACAATATAACCCAG